>CAUYSK010027630.1:0-37408 GCA_963575035.1 Avahi laniger
CAGCTACTTGGGAGGCTGAGGCAGTAGGATCACTTGAGCCCAGGAGTTTGAGGTTGCTGTGAGCTAGGCTGACGCCACGGCACTCGCCGCAGGCAAGAAAGTGAGACTCTGTCTCAAAAAAAAAAAAAAAAAAAAAAAAAACCAAGAGTACCATAATGCCATCTTGTATAACTATCCATGTACTTACCCCTTATGTCCTTTCATTTCAGCCTGAAAGTCTTCCTTTATCTTCTTGCAGGGCAGGTGTACTGGTAACAAACTTTCTTTGCTTTTGTTTATGTGGAAATGTCTTAATTTCTCCTACATTCTTGAAGAATAGTTTTGTTAGCTATAGAATTCTTGGGTGACTGTTCCTTTTTTTCTAGACTTTAAATATGCTATTCCCACTGCTGCCTGGTCTTCATAGTTTCTGATGACACTTAAGCTGTTAATCTTACTGCTTTCAAGATTATGTTGGGTTTCTATACTTTGAATATAGTGCACCTCAGTGTGGATCTCTGAGTTTATTCTTGGATTTTGCTGAGATTCTTGGATGTGTATATTCAAGTCTTCAGATTTGGGAAGTTTTCGGCCATTATTTCTTCAATTTTTTTTTTGTCCCTTTTCTTTGTCTTCCCTTCTGGGATCCCTGTGATGTGTATGTTGTCACACTTCATGGTGCCCCATAGGTCCCTCAGGCTCTATTCATTTTTCTTTATTCTTTTTTGTTTCTATTCTTCAGACTGGATCATTTCGATTACCTCATCTTCAAGTTTGCTAATCATTTTTTCCGCCTGTTCAAATCTGTTGTACTGTTCTAAATTTTTCATTCAATGTTTTTTTACTTTTCAGCTCTGGAATTTTTGTCTGGGTCCTTTTTATGATTTCTGTCTCTTTATTGATATTCTTATTTCGTTCACACATTGTTTTCCTGATTTCCTTTTGTACTTTATTCATAATTTCCTTTAGCTCTTTGAGCATGTTTAGGACAGTTGATTTAAAGTTTTTGACAAGTAATTTCAAATTCTCGGCTTTTTCAGGAATAGTTTTTATCAAATGCTTTTTTTCTTGTTAATGAGCTGTGCTTTCCTGTTTATGTGCTTTGTAGTTAATTTGTTGAAACCTTGACTCGAGTATTATAATGTGGTAACTGTGGAATTCTACCACTCCTCAGGTGTTTGTTGCTAGCTTAGAGCTGTTGCCATCCATTTGCGACTTTCCCAAACAATTTTTGCAAACTGTGTATTCCTTGTTGTGTGTGGTCACTGAAGCTTCTATTCCATTATCTCTGCAGTCAGCCATTGACCCGAGAAAGGATAGGAAGATATGTGGCTTAAAGAAAAAGGTGTCGTCTTTTAAAATCTTCCAGTAGATGTGGATAGGCTCCTCACTCCCTCCCCCAATACCAGTGTGCCTAAATAAAGGCAAGCATCTGTATTTGTGCCTGTCTCTCAGTGGTCTGCCAGAGTGACCAAAACATGAACCCCAAGTTTTTGACGAACAAAGTTTCCCACTGCCTTCTCTGGCACTAACCAGTTGCTCCAGGAATGCAGGTTGCTGTTCTCTACTGCTGCGGCAAGGCTGAGGAATGGGGAATGGTAGCTGCCGGCTGGCACATGTGGTTCTCCTATCAAGATCAGCAGCCTTTCCCTTTATCAAGAACTCTTCTGGTTATTTTAAATGTCCAGTTAGGTTCCAGAGTTCCAAGATAGTTGATTCTGGTCATTTTTCCAGTTGGTTTTTTGTGGAGCAGCCAACCCTTACAAGCTTCCTTCTCTGACAGCTTGTATCTCAAGTGTCACAGTAATCTTACGTTAATTGTCTTTCTCATTTGGAGTTTATGAGTAGAGGGAAAACCTTGGTATTTTTTTCCCCTGCTTTGTGTGTTTCACTATTTATACTATCAAAGGAAAAAAAGCAGTCCAGATTAAGATTTTTAAGTGTTTGTAAAAGAAACCTGTGAGCATGATTGAAATTTTAATTTAGTAGTCTGTCAGTGTTTTGTACAATTACTTTGTTTTGTGTTTTATGCAAATAACAAAGTTGTGTCTCTAGTGAAAAAAACTTAAATTTTAAACCTTGGCTCTATTCCTCATTCTGTATGATTAGCTTAAGTGTCCTAGAGAATGTTCAGTATTTATCATGGTTTAATCATTGCGAGAAAAATAATAGAACATCTGCTTACCACTTAATGAGTTCACCTCATTTACAGCAGTTTTCATTTAAAGCCAAAGTTACTGCAGAAAATGTTATAATAAATCTGTCTTTGTCTCATCTTGATATTTCAGAAAGATTGACAACAGCAAGATTAAGTGAAAAAAGTTTGTCATTTCAGTGTTTGATTTTAATCTTTAGTTCAAAATGCTCAATTTTTTCTACATGTAAATTTTGCTTATTTACCTAAAGAATAGTCATCTAGGCACTTGAAAAAACAATCTTTAGTCTTTTTCTTCATTTTTTTTTTTTTGCAATTATTAACAAAAAATTAAGAGTATTTCAAAGACATAAGCACTGGCCACCCAAGTCCTTTAATATTAGAGTAGTTTGACTATAAAGGTACATTTGTATCCAGAAAGTTTCTTATTGGAAGTACCAAGAAGACCACAATATAACACTATTTTTACAAGTAAAGACTCATAGGAGAGGGTCTAGTTTGGGAGTATTTACTGCTGTTATCTTTTTTCAAAACAGTGTGTTGTTGTGCATGTTCTTTGATTCCTAGGGCAAACTGAGTTGGCATTACAGAATGGTTATCTGTATTCTTTAAGTAATCAGAATGGTTACCTTTCAGGATCAAAGAATCATGAAAATATTCATTACTTGTATAGCAGATAATCCCGGAACAAATTTAGCCCAAGATGAAGTAAGATAATACGTTACATTTGCAAGTTCCTTTTACACATTTGTAGTTGGAACTGATGTTGAGCATTTTCAGCTCTCTTTGTATGTGTGGAGAGTGACATGCTGCTCTGTGTCTTCTACTGCCCTTTTACCTTTTTAAATTCAATCTAGTTTTAACAAACAGCTAGAGATGTTTTTGACATCTAGAAAAGTGTAAAAATTGTTTTATAATATATATACACACATGTGCACATATATACATATATGAAAATATGTTTATATGTATAGAAGTGTGTATATGCATATGGAATATGTATGTATTTATGTGATAAGTGCTGTGAATAAAAACTAAGGGTAAGGGAGTAGAGAGGGTCAAGAAAGGGGCCTCTGAAGAGTGACATTTATGCTGAAATGTGAACATTTATAATAGTTTGTAGTTAAGTCTTTAAAATATTAAGAAAAAACTATTGTGGAATTTTCTTTAGGGTTCATTTTTAATTATAGTATGCTTTTAAGGTGAAGATAGTTTTTGTCAGTGGCAAAAATTAAACATAAAACTCAAAATTTAGACATTACCATAAATAACATTGTTAGCTTAATAGTCATAGAAATGATAATGTAAAGATCCTAACGATCTCAAATAAAATTTTTTATTAAACTAGATAAAATATTTTAACCAGACTCTCTGGGGGTTTGATGTTAGGAAATCGGTAGTTTACCGCTGCTCTGTTACAATAAAGATTAACCTTAAAGCTAACATAAATAGTAATTTTTACTTTGCAAAAGGTTTTTTTATTTTAGCATTATATGTGCTTTTGTTCTCAGTTAATGAAAAAAGTTGATATGCGTAATTCTGCTTAAACATAATTAGAGACATCAAGGAAACTATTTCATTTGGGAATATATTTTAATAATGATCTAGGCTGTGGTGATAACTCTGTACTATTTGTGTTTACTAATCATTGTTCGTTAAAATGTTAGTTATACCATGGAAGATAAAAATAGGACCTTTTTGAAAATGTGGTTTTATTTGAAAATTTTGTAGTGAGATTTAGCTTTGTAATGAAGTATATTCTTTCTTGCTTGCTGTCGGGAATAGGAAAATGTCTTTCTGAGATGTTATGTGCGAAGTTATTTTATAGACTAGAATTTTCTTCATTCTTTGATGATAAAATAAAGGCCATACATACTATTCTGAATTATAAACATATACAGCATCCTCTAATATATTGTTCAAGTGCACTGTATGAAGAAAAGTTTATGTGGTTCTGTTTTTTTTAGACTCAATTAAAACTATCAAGATCTACTTGATGCTCTATATCAGCATTGTCCAATAGAAATGTAGCATGCACCCCACACCTAATTTTAACATTTTTGTAGACATGTTTAAAAAATGTTTTAAAAGGCAGAGTTAATTTTAGTAATATATTTTACTTAAATATATCTAAAATATTCTTCAACATGTTGTTAATATTAAATTTTCGAGAAGTAATAAATGTTTATTAAGTTTTAAGCCATTTTTCTTCCATTTTTTAAAAAATCGTGGTAAACTACACATAACATAAAATTTACTACATTTTCCATTTTTAAGTGTGCAGTTCAGTGTTAAGTTAGTTCATGCTGTTGTGCATCCATTAGCACTGTCCATCTCCAGAACTCTTTTCATCTTACAACACTGAAACTCTGTACCCTTTAAACAGGAATTTCCTATTCCTGTCCTCACCCCAGCCCCTGACAACCACCATTCTACTTGCATGTTCTATGATTTGATTACAGTTATTGAGATATTTTTACATTCTTTTTTTTTATACTAAGTTTTTAAAGAGTATGCATTTTATATTTGCAGTGCACAGCTCGGTTTGGACTAACCACTTTTCAAGTGCTCATTAGCTGGCTATTGGCTACTGTTTTGGATAGCTCAACTCTACTCTGTAATAGATACTGAATCCATATATAGTTGACCTACGAACAGAATATTACTATGTTATGTGAATTAATTCTGTCATGACATTTCTGTTGTACTTAATGTTTTTTCTTTTTTTAAATTTCAAAATATTAAGGGGGTACAAATGTTTTTGTTACATGGATAGCTTTCATAGTGCTTAAGTCAGGGCTGTCAGTGTGCCTATCACCCAAATAGTGTTCATTGTACCTGTTACTAGGTTTTTAATCCTCCCTCCTCCCTGCTACTCCCTTCTTGATTCCCAATGACTTTTACTTCTCTCTGCGTCCGTGTGTTCCTATCAGTTAGTTCCAAATTATTAAAGGGTACATGTGGTGGTTTTCTTTTTCCATTCTTGGGATACTTCACTTACGGTATTGGGCTGCAGTTCCATCCAAATTGCTGCAAGGAACATAAATCCATTTCTTTTTATGGCTGAGTAGTACTCCGTAGTGTATACATACACCACGTTTTGTTAATCTACTCATAAGTTGATGGACATTTAGGTTGATTCCACATCTTTGTGATTGTGAATTGTGCTACAGTAAACATTTGAGTGCAGGTGTCTTTTTGATAAAATTGACTTCCTTTCCTTTGGGTAGATACCCAGTAGTGGGATTGCTGGATTGAGTGATAGGTCTGCTTTTCTCTTACTGTTTTCCATAGAGGTTGTACTAGTTCACAATCCCACCAATAGTGTAGGAGCGTTCCTTTCTCTCTGCATCTATGCTAGCAGTGTAAGGAGCCTTCCTTTCTCTCTGCATCCATGCTAGCATCTGTTTTTTGACTTTTTAATAATAACCTTTCTGACAGGGGTAAGGTGATATTTCATTGTGGTTTTAATTTGCATTTCCCTGATGATTGGTAATGTTGGACATTTTTTCATGTTTATTGGCCATTTGCCTATGTTCTTTCAAAAGCCTCTGTTCTGTTCGTGTCTTTTGCCCACTTTATAATGGGCTTGTTTTTTTCTTGCTGATTAGTTTGAGTTCTTTGTAGATTCTGGATATTAGCCTTTTATCAGATGTATAGTTTGTGAATATTTTCTGAAAGCTGTCTATTTGCTCTGTTGATTATTTCCTTTGCTGTGCAGAAGCTTTTGAATTTAATCAAGTCCCATTTGTTTTTGTTGTTGCTGTAATTGTCTTTGGGGTCTTAGTCGTAAATTCTTCGCCTAGGCCAATGTCTAGAAGAGTTCTTCTTGCATTTTCTTCTAGAATTTTTATGGTTTCATGCCTTACATGAAATCTTTTATCCATCTTATTTGTCAGCTAGAACAATAGGCTGATCTCATGCTTAGCAAACTTTCAAAAATGATGTGTTAAGATTCTGAATGGTGGTATCTATATAGTTGGATAGGCCCTATTGACCATATGCCTGTGTTGAAGAAAGGAGGAGTTGGAAAAGTTGGTAGTTGTGATCTTCCAACTCTTAGGAGCTTTTGTTCAGGCATGTGGACTTCTTGAAAGGATGTGTGTGTTGGGAGTCAGTGATTTGCTAGAAGAACTTACAGAACTAAGGGAAATGTTGTTAAACTCATAGTTATGATTTATTACAGCTAAAACACACAGATTAAAATCAACAACGTGGAAAATTTCTGTAGGACAGAGCCCAAGAGAAATTAGGTGTGAACTTCCAGTTGTCTTCTTCTAGTGAAGTTGCATGGATAGCACTCCATTCTTCCAGCAACCATGTATGACAGTACATGCAAAGAGCTTTAACCAGGGGAGCTCACCTGAGTCTTGGTGTCCAGGATTTCTACTGGGGATCAGTTAGGTAGGCATAGAGTGCCCATATGACTGACTTTAGCTGCTCAGTCTCCAGCCTCCTCTATCCTTCTTCTCCCCAAGAGTCAAACTGATATAGTGTGGCCCTGGCCTCCAGACATACGAAATAGACATTCACCATGATTCGTGTGTGAAGGTTTCAGGTATACAGAGACACTCTTAGGCAGCATATTGCAGGGGCACAGAGGTTATCTCCCAGGAGCCTCCCATAGACAAGTCTTTTCTTCATAATGTGCAGTGTTTAAGCACCTTAAGTCTGCTGAGTTGCTTCTTTGCTGCACAGGATGATTCTGGAGCTTTACAGTGGAGGATGTCACTGCATATTGCAAAGTCTTAACAGAAACAAAAGAGTAGATGAGAGTGGCACTAATATCTAATATAATATGTTTAAACAAATGGCATGGATTACTGACTGTGAAGGTAGAGCTATAAAGGTTGACTATCAGAAGTGAAGCATATAGCAATTGGTACAGTCTTATAGAGTTAACAAGTTTCTTAGTTGGAATCAACGCTTATAGTTTACCGACTGCCTCTTATAAATGCACCTTCCTTGATGAAATTGATGTATTTTCTCTTCAAATCCATATCAAAACCTGTACTTCTGCCTGTGATGGAGTAATTTGTAGCAGACTAAAGCTCCTGCTGACAACTACTAGAAATACTAGAAGTAAAAATCATTTTGAAGGTGTTATAGAGCTTCTGAGTCAGTCAAAACTTGAGGAGTCAAGATTCAGAAGAGAAGAGGGACAGACATGCTTTGTGCTGGGTTTCCTCTTGAGGCATTTTCCAACTCTTAAGCTATTTGGGTAAGAGGATAAAAACTGAGCAAGGCACAAGTGGACCTCTCAATAGTTTGTTAATGTTGTTCTGACACTAGGTTTACAGGTGAAGGACCACACCATAGGAGTGGGGTCTACTGAGGTAGGCTGATCTTCATAGTGTCTTAAATCCTCTGTCAAGTGTTCAGTCCCTGGTTGGATTGAATGGATATATTCTGACTGTGCCTGCTAGAAAAAAATTTAATCTTCACTGGAGGAAGGTAACATCATCCAGAGCCTCTGCGTTTTTTTCATGCACGTTTACTTACAGTCATTCACATGCAATGTCTGGCATTGTATAAAAAATTATTAGACATATAATAAGAGCAAGAGAAGAAAATCAATGATAGAAACAGACCCACAGATTATGCAGACTTTGGAATTATAGACAGGAGCTTTACAATACTATAACTAATCTGTTCATGAAATAGATGCTGGAGTGGAAAATTTCGCTAGAGAACTGGAATCTGCAGAAAAGAATCAAATGGAGAAATTCTAGAGTTAATTTGACAATAAGTACCTTGTTTCATCATATCTAAGACTGTATTGTGAAATGTACCATTAATTTATATATGTACCTCTAAGAAAGAAAAAATGTTGTCAATTACATTTTGACATCCTATTAATTTTGAGATATATCCTGATTTCAAAGATGTTACAATGTGGAGGAAAAAGTAAATGGTAACTCTAGTTTTAACTGTCAGTTTTGTCATTTATTATTTGTTTGACTTGGGTCAGGGGACTTCTTTGAGCATATATCCTCATGTGTGAAAAGGGGCTAGTAGTCTTCCCTTTAGTTAGGAAGACTAAATTATAAATTAAGAGGTATGAAATTACCTAGTATGGGATAGGCATTTGATTTGGCTTTCCTTTCTTCCTTCTAAAACTTGGTACTATTGGTGATATCAGAAAGAGACCCTTAATAGCCTGCCAAGGAAAAACTAAACAAAACCCCAGTATATTGGCTATATAAGAACTTAAAAAGGAAAATTCTTTTTTGGAGCCATTTAAGTATCAAATATCATTCTTTATCCTCCTCTCTTACCTCACCCACCTCCTGATTATAGCTGAAGATATCATTGACTGGTTCCAATATGATGATTGATATTTAGGTGCTGGAACCTAAGCATCAAAATTAATGTTGGTATTTTTTACTATATTGGCTTTTAGAAAGCACATTTTAAGAAAATTTCCAATCCTTCTAAATTTAGTTGTGATGCTTAGAGTCCCACTCTTCAGTTATGTGGAATTCCTGCTCTTCTGATAATGCCAGATAAATATAGCATTAATCAGTGGGTGGGTCTTTTTAAGCAAGGGATTGAATTTTGCGATGTTTGGCAGAAGTGAGGATTCCTCATTATATTCCTATTTTGAAGATTGCCAGTAAACCCAGAATGACATTTTTCTTAAGCAGTAAGATATTCATAGCTTTAATTTTGTGTTCATTCTTTTCTTTCAGGATTTTCCAAGCCACATTCAATTGATAGGATGAAAAAATTTAAGAGAAGGCTTTCCCTCACACTTCGAGGAAGCCAGACTATTGATGAATCATTGTCTGAATTGGCTGAACAAATGACTATTGAAGAAAACAGCAGCAAGGATAATGGTAAATATTTGGGGTGAAGGGAGATACTTTCCCCTTTTAATTACTTTGGAAATAGACTGTAAATTTGCTTTCCAGATAAGTTCATAGTAGCTTCCTTTTGTTTATTTCTCTTGTTTCTCTGGTTTCTTAGGCAACAGAAGACCATATTACTTTTGCACGCTTACTTTCTGGAATATTCCCCTCTCACTCCAATAGTGTTACTATACCTGGTCTCAAACCCTGAGGAATTCTTCTATCCTATGTATCTTCTGATTTCCTCACCAGTTCTTAAATAAGAATGTATTTTATAATGTCCTAATTGTTAAATAACTGTTTTTAAATTAGCATTTAAATATTTTTGTTATTCTTATAACCTAAATTATCACAGCTTAAATTAAGGGCATAGGAAGTTTGTGAAATTTCTGTTTATGGCTTCATCATAGTTTTATAACTGTCTGTATCCATGTTTACTATCCACGTAGATTACAAGGTTCATCACATGAGTGAATTTTATTATTTTCTTATTTTATGTTTACCACAGAGTCTGCCCATAGTATTGAGAGCACTTGTGGTAGACATATAATGTTTCACACATTTGAAAGTGCTTTTTACAATGTAAAGTTATTGATAATATAAAATAAAAGGAGCTTGTTAAGTCAAATGGATTAAAATATAAAATCCTGATGAAACTTACAGAACAAGGCTACATGTTCAAAACTGGAATAGCCCTAGGGATGTCATAATAATAACCCATGGTAATAACCAGGGAAGAGCTGACATGAATGGCTGCCAGTACTTCATGGTGTGCAGAGTATCTGCCAAGCCTTCCTTGCCGTGCCTGAAATTCTGCTGTTAGACATTTGTGGCAGTGAGTAAAAGCATGAACACCCGCACCCCTCCCATTGAGTGCAGGTGCTTGTGTTGTGAGAGAGGGAGGAGTGTAGTGGAATGGGCTCTGGACTTTAAGTTAAAAATCATGGGATGGGACCTGGGATGCACTAATATACTTAAACACTTACTAGTTGTGTGACTCTGAGTAAGTCATTTATACTAGCCAGACTTCAGTTTTCTTATTTCCTTTCCTCAGAATAGTCATTATTTGCTCAAGGTTACCTAGCTCATTGTTGGTAGGGTCAGTGCTTTAGAACTTAGGCTTCTTCACTTCAAAGTCTGCAGCATTGCATCTCTTGTCGCACCGTCTTCCTTTTATTAAGGTTTTCCTTGATATCACCTGTTTTGTTTTTAACATTGTAGAGGAGAGAGGATGAGCTCAATAGGAAATTTAAAATAATTTGGGTATAGTTACATGTAGGAGGGGAAAATTTCACATTTAGGTTAAATCTCAAAGATGATTTTATAATCTTTCTTTTATTCCTCTTTCCAGAGGATCTCTGCTAGATACATGGAACAAAATCCTTAATTCTTTCTTAGATGCCCATTTAATTCTTGATATTAATTAAGCCCAGTGTGTTCATTTTTATAATAGAAGAATCTTGCCAATATGTTTGTTAGTGATGTTTAGGAATAAAATAAGCACAGTATATATACATCTTGGTGGATGATTTCTGGGACACATTCTTCATGAATATTTGGCTACAAGACAAATCTCTCTTTTTAAAGAAGTGTGCATCAAAGAAAATGAACATATGTTTTGGAGAGCTAATTAATGTTTTAGATTAACTGCATATTTTCTGTAATATTTTAGTATTGATGGGAGTGACTGCCTAGTGTGTTTGGGGTCTCTTTTAGGAGTGTTGAAAATATTTTGTAACAAGATACAGTTAATAGTTGTACCACATTGTAAATGTACGAAATTTCACTGAATTATACACTGTAAATGGTTAATTTTATGTTATGGGAATTTCATCATATCTGAGATATACTTTTTCCTTATAGTTGCTCTCAATTTGATTGATGAAAGTCTTAATACTATTTTAGATATATCATAGAAAGTTATGTTAAGTAATTAGCCTTGAACTTATTTTTCCTATAATGGGGAAATGTATTGTGATTATTGAATTTGGTGAGACTAAGTGACAATTTAAATATGAGGGAGAGAATAGAGCAAAATTAAAGACAAAATTATTGTATTTGTATTTTATTGTACCTATATTATTTGGGACTTTTTGATACAACTGAAATTCTTCAACTAATAAAATGTACCACATGCACATATTCCCAGGAAGTGTGTTCAAACAAACTTAACAGAATGTCACTTCTCATGATTACTTAGGATTTGGAGTAATCCCAAAGGCAAAGATTGAAATGGTCTGGTTTTTCCGGATACTCCAGTTTCTTGTCCTGACTCCTCAGTCTGTGCACTGGGGCATTTGTCATATTGTTTGAAGACAAAAAAATCCCAAATTTAGGGTAATAAATTCGGAGCCTCTGTATTGATGTGTACTTAAGTACTTCTGTTTTCTTCACTAATTGACATACCTTTTTGAATGTCCAACAAACAGGAACATAAATTCCTTTAGGCCAGGACAATGTCTTTTATAGTATACAGCATGTTTAATCATAAGGCACATACCAGGCAGTCAGTAAATGGAGTAGTAATATGAAAACAATCTTGAGATATGGTAAAATAAGCAAATGGATCAAAAATCGGTGGGTTATATTAGTAGTTTTGTGATTGTTGGCCAAATTTGATTATATAAGAAATGGATATTTATTAGAACAACTGCAGGTATTATTTTCTGTAAGTATTTTGACAGAGAAACTATGTTAATTCTAGATAAGGTAACCAATAAAATGAGGTTAAATGTAATGATCTCTATTACAACTTTCTGTTTTGTTTTCTGTTTTGCTTTCTCGATCCTTCTCATGTGATCCTGGATCTTGTGCTCATAATGGAATGATTTTGGGATACTGTGAACCACAGAGCCTATTGTGAAGAATGGCAGGCCTCCTACGTCTCACAGTATGCATTCCTTCCTCCACCAGTACACAGGGTCTTTCAAGAAGCCCCCACTGCGGAGACCACACAGTGTTATTGGAGGAAGCCTTGGCTCCTTCATGGCAATGCCCAGAAATGGAAGCAGATTAGGTAATTTGATTATTTGTCTATTGTATTTACTCTTCTGATTATAGGTCATGCACACAGTTAAGTGTTAGTTGTATAGAAGTCAGGCAACCTTTATTATCTGATTTGTCAGATAAAAATCAAGTAAAGGACAGAAGGGATAGCAGAAAGATGGAACACTCACAAGAGGTAGCAGTGTTGACGCTACAGAGAAGTAAAATTTGAAAACCTGTCCATCAGGAGGGAAATGAACCCTGTAAGAAATGGATGCAAGATTTCAAGGTTAATGACAGCTTGGGATGGTGTTTAGTTTAAGGTCATACTTTAGTAACTCTTCAGATCATCACCATATGATAGCCCAGTACAATGATTAGTATATATTCTTATCACCTGTTATTCTGTCATTACATCCTTTTAAATAACCAGGGAAAAAATATATTTACAAATTTCTGTTTATTTTGTTTATATATTCCTGTGGTCTTTTTTGATGGTGTCTTATTTATCTTGTTTGATTTTTAAAATCACTTGAAGTATAACTATTTTATAGTGTCATTAGATACTTATATTTACTGAAGTTCATGAGAGTTTTATTCTACTGCTTATCTGCCTACTTTTTACTTTTGGCATAATAGATTATTTCCTTATGAGTTCCCTTAATTTTGGGAGTTTGAGCTTTTCTAAGTGAGGATTTATCTATGGGAAATGTACATAGCCTTTATCCCTGTAGGTGCAACCCCACAGAATGGTATTCTGAAGTTGGCACACACTAGTTCATGAGAGATGAATGTTAAATTTTCAGGAATTTTGCAAACTGGCTGTTAAATGTAGCTGTCATTAAATTTTAAGTTATATAAATTTACAACTAAGTAAGCTAAATTAAAAACAAAGATAATGAATACTCAAAAGTTGTTACTTCCTAATTGTTTTACTACTTTTTACTGTTATCTGTGTTGTGGTGATTATTTATTTCTGACATATCTTTTTAGTCAAAATACTATGTAATGGTGTGCTTACTGCGGATTTCTTCCCAACTCTACATGTAGTGTCCCGTTGGTGGTCTGAAGTTGGCCATGGAGGGAGAAATCAGAAAACACTACAGATTAGCGTTTGGCATTGTCTAGTCCAGGAGTTTGCAATCTATTTTTGTAAAGGGCCAGTTAGTAAATTTTTTAGGTTTTTATGGACGTATGATCTCTGCGTATTATTCTTTATTTAATAACCCTTTAAAAACACAAAAAACAATTTTAGCTCAGGAGCCATACAAAAACAAGCCTTGCTTGTTCTATTCCTTTGTTCTAGACTTAAGAAAGTAATATTGAAAATGTTAGTAATGTAGGTTAAATTTAAAAGTGCGTGTGTCTGTAGCTGTTACATTGTGAATGGCACAAAAATTGAGCAAGTAAATAGTATTCTAGTTCTCAAAAGCTATTACCTGACTCAGCAAATAAGTTGCTATCCCTGCTGACAAATGAGTGAAGTTCTAACATAAGCCTTCATTGTTCCATGTTTGTCTTGATGAAAATGAAAATACTGACCAATAATCATGTCAGAGCTGTACTTGTTTGTTAATGACATGAGTAATTTCTTGGTTGAGTCAGATGGTACTAAAGTATTTATTTATAGTCTGATATTAATAAACTTCCTTTGTAGTCCTTGTGCAACAGGACATTTTTTTTTTTTTTTTTTTTTGAGACAAAGTCTCACTCTCTTGCCTGGGCTAGAGTGAGTGCTGTGGCATCAGCCTAGCTCACAGCAACCTCAAACTCCTGGGCTCAAGCGATCCTCCTGCCTCAGCCTCCTGAGTAGCTGGGACTACAGGCATGCGCCACCATGCCCGGCTAATTTTTTCTATATATTTTTTTAGTTTTCCAATTAATTTCTTTCTAATTTTAGTAGAGATGGGGTCTTGCTCTTGCTCAGGCTGGTTTCCAACTCCTGAGCTCAAACAATCCGCCCGCCTCGGCCTCCCAGAGAGCTAGGATTACAGACGTGAGCCACCGCGCCCGGCCAGGACAGATTTTTTTTTTTAAGTCTGCTCTTTAAATCTGAAAGGTGTAGCACTTTGAGAGTGGGGCCCTTCTATGGGAAAGTCTCACTTGCAACTCACACACCCAAGACTTCATCTTTTATCCCCATTTAGCCACTAAACCCAAGGACCTTCTTAACTAAGATCTGCAACCTCTTCCAAGATAGTGTCAGAGTCAATTAATGCATAACAGCTTTGGGTTACCAAATTTTAACAGGTTAGATACCAGTCACCAATATATTGACTTTTCCTGCCAAGTTCGTTTTTTCTTCAGATCTCAGCATAAAATTTCTCCGGAAATCTTTGTGTAATTGAAATATATTCTTGAATTACATATTGAGCTGTTAAAAACCATTACCATTTACAACTGCTTACAAATGTGAACTGGAGTTTTCTCAATATTGAGTTACCAAGACAAAAATATAGAAATAAAGTGAATTCTAAGATTGATTTGATATGAGACCCTTGAATTCAACTGTTTTCTTAATTTAAGCCATTTTCACATTTTTATAAGTAAATATTCATTAAAAGTTTAAATTTATACTTACAAAATACTATTAATATTTTCAATTATCTTACAAATTGAATATATTTCATATAACCTTTCATTTAAAAATGAAGTCCAGTTATCTAGTCCGTTTCTTGATTTTTAGTTAATATTCAATTCATTTGAGTATTTGCTGAGCACTTTCTAAGTGTCAAACAGTTTGTTAAGTTCTCAAGATACAAAAATGAACAAACCAAATCCTGTCCCCAATCACATGAACCAAAAAAATATTCTTCAATGCAGTCAGTGAGGGCATAGTAGTCAACTCTGTCTGAGATTAGAAAAGACTTCACTGGGTGATGACACGTGAGCAAAGTTTTGAAGAATGAGTCTGAGTTTGCCAGGTGGATAAAATGAGGAAAGGCATCTCTTACCAATGACAAAATTGTATCTTAAAGCACTGCAGCAAGAAACAACATGCTGCTTTTTGGGGAGCGAATCGTTGTGTAGACAGTAGTGGCAAGAGATGAGTTCTAGCTCTAGCATTTGTTTCTACTGGGCCACTTTTGCTAGATGAATTAGAGAATGCCTGACAAGTGCAAATATATAAGCAGGAATATGAGTATAAAAGTTTGTTTTAAATATTCCCAGAAGGAATTAATCTTTCTCCCCTCTATTTCTATTCAACTTTTATGTCTATTAAACATGTACCATCAGCCACCTTGTATTGTAATAGGAATATGTTTTTGCTCCCAACAGATTTTTGACCTTTTGGAGGTCATAAACTTGTGTTTGTAGTTCTGGTAAAAAGTAGGTATTCTGTGAATAACTTTTGAATTGTTTTATTTTTAACACTGGGGAGGAAAGAGAAGCTGCATTAGCAACTTTTAAAAAGTTTTTAAAATAATATTCAAAGTACTAGCTCCATTTACTGTAGACCCAATAGCACATTATTTAATAGAAAGAACACTAAACTAAGTAGGTTTCTATTCCAGCTCTGCCTCTAAGTTTTGTGACCATTTGAAAGTCATTAACCTTGCAAGTCTCACTTGCCATATCTAGAAAATGAGACAATGAATTCTCAAGTATTATTTCTAGTCTATAATTTTATTGTTCAATTCTTGATAACAGCTTGAATGCTAGTTTTTTCATAATGTTTCATGGTTTGAAACTATAAAAGGATTTCTTACTACTATTAATATTTTAAGACCTTTGAGTTACATTTTGATATATTAACCACACACCTGTGGCACCCAGAATGTAAAAGACTTTTTATGCTATGATTTTACATGTTGGCTCTCTGTATTTTACCTGTAGTGATAATAAATTATGTGATGTAGTAGGATATAATGTATCTCTTTTAAGGTAAATAATGTCTCATTTTCTGACATAGATATTGTTCATGAAAATCTAAAAATGGGATCAGATGGTGAGAGTGACCAAGCTTCTGGGACATCATCTGATGAAGTCCAATCACCGACAGGTGTTTGTCTCAGAAATCGTATACATAGACGGATCTCAATGGAGGTAACCATTTACAAACTATAAACATACTATGTATGTATGTTTGTATAGATAAGTAAACACACATATAGCAAACAGAGTAAATGCCCATTTGAAAATTTTCATGAAGGCAAATTACACTGTAAGAGAATTGTTTCTTTGCATTAGTAAATTGTAGTT
This sequence comes from Avahi laniger, assembly GCA_963575035.1. NCBI lineage: Eukaryota > Metazoa > Chordata > Mammalia > Primates > Indriidae > Avahi > Avahi laniger. The sequence continues at coordinate 16,174 of CAUYSK010027630.1, forward strand.
TGTGAATATTTCCTCTTTTCTAGTTACTATCCCAAGGCAGGTATACACTAATTATAGTTGTTCACATCTGCAAAAAATTATTTAAGGTTCTCTATTAGTGAGAAATGAATTTTTAAAAACTCAAGAATTATACATTAGCAAAGTCGTCTTTTTAGAAAATATGATTTTAATTTTATTTTTGAGATTCATCTGGGTACTTCATATTTTATATATATTTTATTTCAAGCTTTAAGTATAAATAAAATAAGCACCAGCTTTTTTTCTTATATTATAAAGATGGGTATCCTTTCCTTTGTGGTCCATTATACTTACTAATCTCTGTAGCACATATAAGTTACTTCTCCATGTAAAGAAATAAAAGAATTCATTTCCTTTTCTTTATCAATATTATGTTATAACCTTGAGGACAGAAATTGATATGACTGTTACCATATCAGTACATAGTATACATTAAAATAGTTTCCTGCAAAAAAATTAAACGTTTTAAAATAAAAGGACCAGTATTATAACTTCTTTCAGTGCCATTGAGACAATGATGATCAGCTTGGTTGATTACATTTTTATTATTAAAGATTGCTTTTGAATCAGTTAAGGAAAATAATATCAGTTTTCTAAATGATAAATTAGCATTTTTCAGTGCTTGAAATCAACTTGATATCTATTTTTATAACTAAATTTTATCACAGTAATAATAAAAATATTCCTTACTTGTATAAATATGTATATCATATATAAAATTTTCTGTATCTTATGTTTGAAAGTTATATTTAGTATGGGTCTATATCTGGATTTTCTCATTCTTCATTGAGCTATAATTTGTTTTTTTCCCCCCAAAGGTGATACACTTTATATTCTTTTTATAGTATATTTTAATATTTGGAAAGACTTCCTTTCTCCCTTTTCTATGCACATATATATTCTTACTTATTGTAGAATATTTTCGGATACTTTTTTCTGTTTATTCTTCTAGATACACTTTAGGCATTTTATTTTGTCTCAAGAATAATCTTATTGGGATTTGATTATGATTATGTAAAATATAAAATTAATATGGGGAGCACCAATATCTTTTAATTATTTAACTTAACCAATTTGGAACATCATATATTTCTATGTTTAAGACTTGTCTCTGTGGGTAAATATTTATACAGTTCCTATATATCTCTATTCTGTTTCGTAGTTTGGTTTCTATTATGAATAGGAGAGATTTCTTTATATAGAATTTATATTTCTTGATATGATGATACAGGGAAGATTCCCTTTTAAGTTTCTCTCAGCTCATGTTCTATAATTAAATAAAATAGAAATACCATTAACATAGCAATAATAAAATATTTTAATTTTGTTTCACCATGTTGCATACAAAATCGTACAGTATCTACTTGGTTAGTTATTTAAACTTATCACATTTTGTGGTAGTCTTTGCTTATTCCTACTATATGGTATAAAAATTTCAAAGTAAATTCCAAGTTGAATTTATCAATAAAAGGACTGAGAAATAACTGGGGTTGCAAAGTACCATATCTGTAAAACTTCATCATATACCTTTGTTTCCAGTAAATATTTTTGCCTTGAGTATATTATATACAATCAATGTAGATAACTTTGGAACTGTAGTTAAGACTTTACAGTTACTAATCACTAAGAAATAATATATTAGAGCCTGTGAATTCAAAAGTCAAATGCTTTTGTCCTTTCTGTTTTTGATTACCTCCTTTTTTTCCTTTTAAGGATTTAAATAAGCGGTTATCACTGCCTGCAGATATCAGAATACCTGATGGTTATCTCGAGAAGCTGCAGATAAACAGTCCACCGTTTGATCAACCGATGAGTCGAAGGTCTCGTAGAGCTTCCTTAGTAAGTTTTTGGTCTCCTGTACCTACACCATCCGATCTGCTTGTTTGATTTTCTGAGTGTAAACATTTTAAAGTACTTTTTATATTTAACTTTTAAATAGCTAAATTTTATTATATTGCCTGTATCATTTTTCATTCTTAATGGTTTATTGGGTTCCTTAAGATGCATCCGATAGGATACTTACTGAAATAAGATTTAAGCTAAGTTATATTTTATTTTTGGTAAATCATATTGATGTATGCTAGATGTACAGAATATATACTAGATCTATAAATGTCTACTAGATATGTACTAGATGTATAAACATATATATTAATACATATTAGATACACAGAGAAGTACCCAAACCATAATTGTACAGCTTAATGAATTCTTGCAATGTTAATGGATCTGTATAATTAGTACCTAGACTAAAAAAAAAATTTCATAATTCCAGAAACCCTCTTTTGCTCCCTTTCTCATCACTTAATACCCCCTCTTTCCTCAACTCTAGCCATAATCCCTGCCTTCTAATGCTAAGGTTAGTTTTAACCATGTGTGTCACACTGTTCTGATTATATTGTTTTTATAGTATGTTTTAATATCTGGGCCTTTTTTAATCCTCATTCACATACATGATCTTATTTATCTTTTAAATATATTAATATACATTTTCTACAAATACACAGAAATGTATATTTACACAGTTATTTATACAATATGTGTCTCAATAAGTATGGAAGTATATGTATTATTTTTGTGGTTGGCTTCTTTTGCTCAGTGTTATGTTTGTGAGTTTCATCTATGCCATTACATGGAATTATAATTATTTTCATTGTCACATGGCGTTTCATTTATGAAAAAGTCCTATGCTTTATCCATTCTCCTGTTGTTGAGCATTCTGGCTGTTTTCAGGTTTTGACTATTACGAAATAGCACTTCTATCACCATTCCTATGCATGTTTTTTGGTTGACTTATGTAAGCATTTCCGTGGAGTGCATAGCTAGTGCAGTTGTTGAGTCATATTGTATGCGTATGTTCAGCTTTCCTAGGTACTGTCAAAACAGTTTTCCAAAATGGTTGTACCAGTTTATACTTCCATCACTAGTATGTAATAGTTCTGGTTGTTCTTTTTGCTGATTTTTTATATTGTCTTCTTAAAATTGTTATGTTAACTTTTCTGGTGATTAGATAGTGAGCTCTCATTGTTTTATTTTACATTTCTCTGATGACTAAGTTGAATACCTTTTTAAACGTTTGTCGCTCATTTAGATATCCTCTTTTATGAATTAACTACCCAAATCTATTGTTGCTTTTCTGTTGGGTTTTCTGCCTTTTTCTTATTGATTTATAGAAATTCTTTATACATTCCATATAAAGGACCTTTGTCAGTTTTATGCATTGCAAATATCTTCTCCCAGCATGTTGCCGTTGACCCAGCACTGTTTATTGAAAGGACAACTTTTCCGTGTTAAAGTATCACCTTTGACATAAATTCAGGTGATCGTAAAGGTTGTGAGGATCTCTTTGGGATGACTATGTATTGTCCTATTGTAGAGATACATATAAAGTGCAATGGGACAATAAAACAGAGGCAGAAAGTTAAATGTCTTTGTGAAGCACAAGCTTACAGAGGAGGTAGCACTTAAACTTGCCCTAAAAGGATGAGTAGGGTTTGTTAGATTGAAAGTAGTCAATGAATGAAGGGTATTCCAAGCAGAGGAAACTTCATGTACTAAATTCCAGAGGTGTGAATGTATATGTTATGTTGGGGAAAATATGGGGAACTTAATATAAAGGGAAAATATGGAATAACATTAAAAAAATAGAGCCTAAAATGATAGGATGGATCCAGAATGTAAAAAGCCTTAGATGTCAGGCCAAGGAGTCTGGACTTTATCCCACGTAATGAGAGACCATCATAAACAAAGGCTGACATGATCGCATTTTCGTTTCATAGCAATAGCTTCAGGAAAAGTGTAAACAATGAATTAGAAGGAGAAGAAGATTAGAGGCAGGTGGGAATTTATTCAAAATTAGGGATAATGTGGTAGTCGTGTGGACATAGAAGTAGAACATAGATCGTAGGGACCATGAAGACATAAAATAGACAAAACCTGGTACCCAGTCAGACTTTGTGTCTGAGGGAGGAGGAATTGATTATGACTCCTGGATTGCCAGCAGTTATTTTATCTCCTTTTTGTGTATTATATCATGGAATTTCTTTTATTTACCAAAAACTTCTATTTTGGTTAGATATTCTAAAAAATAGAATAACTTTATGCTGTACATACTGTGAGCACATTGTTAGTTGACATTCACCAATATACAACATGGTAAAAGTGTAATACAAACTTGATATTGATTCAGGTTTATGGTCATAATCTTGCATCACTGCTTAAAGTGTTTTTATTGGAAAAATTTTGTCATTTGATTGTGTCTAGTGAAAATTTTTCTTTGGCTTTCAATTTTTAGCAAAGATTGGTACTTAGGATAAATTTTAAAGTTAAGTGTGTTCCAATTGGGAGTAAAAGTATGATTAATCACCATGGGATTCTTAAGCTTATTATTTAAGAGCTGTTTTTTGCAGTCTGTGTGAAATTAAGGAAAACAGTGCCCTCTAATGAAAAATAATTGGAGTTTTTATTATGATTAAGTGTTCCTACGCATCTCCCTTATTTTTTGATTCTGAAATGACTTATAGATTTTAGATTAATCATGCCAGCTGTGTTTTGGTTTCTGTCGATGCATCTTTTTCATTATTCATCTACCTTACTAAAGCACATTTTAAAAATATATTAGAAAATTATTCTTCAAAATGAAAATCTGAGACCGGGTGCAGTGGCTCATGCCTATAATCCTAGCACTCTGGAAGGCCAAGGTGGGAGGATCACTTAGCTTAGAAGTTTGAGACCAGCCTGAGCAAGAGCGAGACTCCATCTCTACAAAAAATAGGAAATTAGCTGGGCATGGTGGTGTGCACCTGTAGTCCCAGCTGCTTGGGAGGCTGAGGCAGGAAAATCGCTTGAGCCCAAGAATTTGAGGTTGCTGTGAGCTGGGCTGACACCACTGCCCTCTAGCCAGGGCAACAGAGCAAGACTCTGTCTCCAAAAAAGAAAAAAAGAAAAGAAAATCTGTACCCTAGGTTTATGTTATATTTGAACATAGGCAGTGGAAGTGGGCACTTAAAGGTTAAGACATGGATGGAAAGGAATTGGGAAAAGAGACTCATTTTTCACATGTATTAGAATTCATGTTTCCATAGATAATATATTCCTTTGTAAACCTGACAAATTTTTTTTCAAGGAGGTCAGTTCTTCAATATAAACGTCTGAATCCCAGGTTTGTGTATGAAGGAGAAGGATAAAGATTAGGGATGGATGGAAAGGAGGTGAGGAGAGAAAAATATTCTTTACATGTATTAAAGTTCATGTTTCTGTGGATAATACATCCTTTTTCTAAAAAACAAAATATATTTTCAGGTGAAATGTAAAATTTAGCCTTGTTTTAGAAAGTATAAAACTTTCAATGTGTTGTTTTCACGTTTTCTAATAACAACATAGAGTAGTACAAATAACCTAAAACATTTGGTTGAGTCAGAATTAAGAAACAAGCCACAGAATTCATTTTTGCTGGAAAAAATCATACAAATCTGCTATAAATTCATGACCATCAACCTCAAATGGACCCTCAGTATTGCCTGTGTACCACACAGTCAACTCTTCCTCCCTCACTTTAAGCAGATGATCTGTCTTCCTACATGATTAAAAAAGAGATGGGCCATTAACTAGAAACTCCCTCATTTTCTGAATAGTAGACATGCAAATCTACCTATATCTATATTCATTCTGTTCTTTCACTCTTTTAATATTCAAGAGTTGTCTTTCTTCATAGCCCATCTTTTCAGGATGCTTAGAATATCCATTATCCATATAAACCGCATGTGTATTCAGGCTCCCTTTCTTAAGTTAATCCTTCCCATTGAGTTTTTATTTAAATAAACTTTTAATTTTAGTTTTATATGTACAGAGAAACTACAAAGATAATATAGAGAGTTCCCATATGCCACATACCTAGGTATACTCCTATTATTAACTCTTTATACACTTGTCAACTAACGAAACAACATCAGTATATTACTATTAACTAAACTCCACACTTTATTCAGATTTCACTAGTTTTCTGCTAATGTCCTTTTTCTGTCTGAGGATCCCATCCAGGACATCACATTACATTTAATCATCGTAATTCTTGTTAAAAAGATTGGTTATTGGATTTGTGAAGTGCTATTTAATATTCCTTTATGGTTGATAAGAAATGAAGTTTTCTAACTCTTCACATATCAATATTTAGTTAAATATTAGAGTAATGGGAAAGCCTATATGCAGATAGGATTCATCAGAGTTTCATTGCACTTATGATGGTATACCCAGTGGACATTTTGTGAGACTGTTAAGTTCTACTTCATTAGAATGAAAGTTATCTGTATGTAAAAATTTATCTCATGACATTAAAATTATAAGTTATATATATTTTAAGAGTCGACTCCTTCTTAAAACAACGAGCATTTGGATTTTTCATTCCTGGTTTTACCTATATAGATCATATGTAGCCCTTTCTTATTTCTAAGAGTAGGTAAGAAAATATAGTATCAAGTCTTGATGTCTCTCAGAAATGATATGGGATGTGGAAGTAGCGAGGTTCAAGGTCCCACGCAATTTACCTTTGGCATTTTATGTACAGGATTAAGGTAGTATAATGATGCTGTTAGCAGCAGTTTTTGTAAGACAAAATGACCAAATAGAATAGTTCTCAATCTTTTTCCTTCCCCTCAGCCCCATGGCTAAGGGATAAAACACATTTCTGTCAGTAACTCAGTAATTCTCACAGGAAGGGAAATAGGTATTTGAAAAAACCTACCTCTGCCGCACTGTTTCTTACGTACATGCTTACTCTTAAAATGGCACCTAAAGAGCCTCTGCACATACAATAGTCCACCCTTATCTGCATTTTGGCTTTCCAGGGTTTCAGTTACCCACTGCTGCAGTCCGAAAATGGGTCAATACAGTGCAATGAGATATTTAGAGAGACTGTAATTCACATAACTTTTATAACAGCATATTACTATAGTTTTATTGTTAGTTGTTAATATTGTTAATCTTTTACTGTGCCTAATTTATAAATTAAACTTTATCCTGGGTATGTATGTATAAGAAAACACATGGTATGTATGTATAAGAAAACTCATAGTATATATCAGGTTCAGTACTATCTGTGGTTTCAGACATCCATTGGGGACCTTGGAATGTATCCAATGGATAAGGGGCAGCATCTCCAGGATGTTAAAAACATCTTTCCAGCTGTGATGTAGTAATTATGTTGCTAGATCCAAAGTAAATGTAAAATTTCCCATAATGCTTGATGCTGGCTAGACACTGAGTTATAGGAAGACTGTTATAGGGTATAATTTATTATATACATATATATTTTAAATTTTCACATGCTTATGCTGTAAGAGCCATCTGAACAGGAATTTGCTTGGGGCTGCCAAAATTGAAGGATTTTCTTTTAACAATGAAGTATCAGAAAAAATTACTCTGGAGAGCAGAATTAAGGGAGTTTTTATATTATGTTAAAATTTATTGTGCCATTTTTGTAGCTATTATTTCTGTTTTTTATGAAACTTTTTAAAAATATTCTAAAATCTAGGGTGAAACTTAATCTAGATTGTGAACTCAGGAAAGCAGGAATCATATATGTCTTCTTCACTGTCTCCCTAGCACCTAACATTGTGCTGGGTAAATGTTGAATAAATGAGCTTTGTCCTCTGTCCTCTGAATAATTTCTGTAGGAGAGCATGTCAACAAGCTAGTCATTATATCTATTGTTAATCTTGTCGTGTTCAGCAGATAAAAATGCAAGCAAAATTTTCCAAAAATTTCATTTAAAGATTCAGTAAGTATTCTTTGGATGTATAAATCCTTAAGGTTGGAAATTATTAAAATAGGAGGTAGGGTGGGTACACTTTAACTCTTTGAATCAGGATCTCAGAGACAATTCACTTGTGTAAACTGGCTTTGTCTGAATTCTCTGTCTACATGGGTGGAATTCAGTAGTGCTGTTTGTTTTATAGACGAATTATTCAAATTTAAATTTAACTTCATAATTATGGTACAATATTTCCTTTCCTTTATTAAAAACAGACTTTCAGCATATTCTAATGATGTCACTAAATTTCATTCTCTGAAGAGTGATTCTCTGTAATATTAAATTTTAGATGCATACCTTATAGTTTATTCCTTGTATACCTTATGTGCTATGGTAATCTCCAAAACATTTTTGTCTTTACAGTCTTTAATTTGTAGTACACTTACATAATCTTTAAAGCAAACTTCAACATTTGTCATAGTCACCATTGGACTAAAGTGTGTTTGATGTTTTAAGGGCATACTAGTACTCATTTATTTAAGATAAAAGGATGAGTAAGAAAATTTCTCTATTCCTGAGAAGAAAAAGTTCCTAACTTGCAGTCATATTTTCCCATGTGCTTCTCATTGTTATAGGTGATGACATTTTTAATATTTTTTCAGGGATATTCATTATTTTGTTCATACTGGTTTCCATTTATTTTTAATATAGTGTTTTTTTCTCCATAAAAGATATAACAAGTGTTAAAATTCATGGTAAAAATGCAGTAGTTCCATATTTGTGAATTTAAGCACCTGAATTCCAGAGATAGGTATAAGAAAATAAAGACATTCTGTCAATTTCTGTGGTCTTGGCAGTTAGCCAGTTCTTGAAAGAAGTTATTTTTAGATCATATATAAATGGGCTATACAAAGCATACATAAACTAAAAGATAATTCAGAATCAGGCTGTCATGTACCAGATAGTGGGCTGTTTGCCACGTTTTCCATACTGAAATTAAAAACGTCACTTGTATTTGGAAAATGTTGTCTGTTACGGCTTTACTTCATTATTTTGCATAGTTATTGTTAGTAGAAAACAAAATCTTAATGCTGAGTCATATACAAGACAATACATGGGTGAATAGTATATGATGGTTCTAAAACTTCATTTTTTAAATTTAATGTTTTTATGAAAAATACCATATGTAGAAAAAAGTCATAAAGAATGCAAAAAGAAATAATTTTTCAGTCATTCAGTAATACCTGTGACAAAAGTTTTAGTTAGTTTACCAAAATTGAATTAAGTACTACTGGGTATGCAATTTCCACAGGGCTTTTAACATAATATATATCATCGTAACAAAAGGATAAAAATTCTTTTGAGGGATCTCTGCTACTTTTGGCCAGTAAGCTTTGGACAGTTTATCCTATTGTCCAAAGTGGGGATTGATGCCAAGTCATCAAGGATCATTTTAATTTTATTCAACAGCTCCAGAAAAATTGCATCTTTGGACCTTGACTAAAACTCAGTACTTAATCTTCCAGCATAATTTTCACACTTTTGAGAACTGAAGTTATGTATAAAAGAGTATTTTTTCCTTTTACTAGCTTTTTATTTAAGGGCATTGGCACCATTGTAATGTAAGCAAGAAGCCAATCTTTTCTTTAGATTATTACTACTTTCCCCACTATCTACTTAGGGATAGTAGACAGCAATTTTATTCTTCTCCTCTGTTTTACTTTTTTTTTTCCTGTTTCTACTCTCAGTCCTTAACTTTCAGTCTATCTAAAAATTTTTTTTCCGTAAATCTTTTGTTAAGATTTTTTGTTTTGTTTCTTTTTTTGTTTTAAAACACTGGGTTTCCATTACATATTTAAGTGTATTCCATCTACTCCATTTATCATCTCCAAACAAAATAAGCAAGCTCTCAAGGTTTAGAGCAAGGGTTTTGAGAACTCACTTTTAAAGCTTTTCTTCCCCCGCTGTGGCCAGAACTAAATTTGCATTGCTGCTTCTTACATTGTTTGCTGTTTCCTGATCCATAGTAAATTATCATTTTCAGTTGTCTTTTTCATTATATTTGGATTGGAAAACCCAAAACAATAGTAATTTGTGTTTGCAGGTCTCTCTAAGAAATTCAAAAATTGTGAAGGAAAATATGTAGGAAAATTATTTTGTAATTTTGTTAAAAAGAAAATCCCAAGTAGCCATCCATACTTTATAAGATTCTTTAGTATCTTAAAATGCCTGTAGTATTTTAAAATTCCAAGGTCTTAAAATAAAACAAAATGTTTTTCATAACAGAGCGTTAACTGATCTATATGATGGGTTGACAGTTTTAATTGTGAACTTTGATATTTTTTGAACCTTTGAATGTTTCAACATTGAGTAGACTTTAAAACTTGACAGGTATCAACAATTTGATTATGATCAGATTTTTCTATTCTTAGACACTCTTTAGTGTAGGAGAGTTTCCAAAGTTGATGAAGAGATGAATTTTTTTAATTTTACGAATAAATACTAAATTTATAATTGTTTGTTTTCAGTCAGAAATTGGGTTTGGGAAAATGGAAACCTACATCAAATTGGAAAAGCTTGGAGAGGTAAGTAAATACTTATTTAAAAAATGTAAGACACCTCTTGTTCATCATCTAAACTCCTCTCTACAGTTTTTGTTAAGCTGGGGGAAAAAATATGAACACAATTGTCTACAAGATTATGTACTTGGTCTGAAAAGGCAATAGAAAGTTAGAAGGGCTAAAACCCTTCAATCCTTGAAATGATCCCATCAGTTTGAGAGGAAGTGAGTATTTTTTATAGGCTTGTAATCTTTCATTGAAGCACAATGTATTATGCATTCTTGGTAACAAAATAGGCAACCAGTTGTCACTCAGCCTCCTTGTCTGTGCTGTCAGATGGGAAACTGCATCAGTTCAAACCTGTGAAAAATCAAAATACTATCTTTAAAGATAAAAACACACTTCATGGAAGGTTAAGGAAATTCTTAAGACTTTGGTTTTTTTGAACTTGCTACTAGTACTACTAATGTAAAAATGGCCCACCTCCCAGAGTAAGACAGGGTGAAGGAAATAATGTAGTTAACACGGAAGCCTTAAAGGGGTTTGAGGGCTATCCTGGTAATGATAAAAGAAATCTCCTGTAGAATATATTTGTTTTTTAAAGGAGAGTTAATGTACAAAGATTGGAAAAGTCTGGAAACATGGGTTAAAAATTCTATGATTTAACAATCTGTTAATTATATTTTCAATTAACATGTTCAGTTAGAGTCTTTCAATCTCCATACTCCATTGCAGGTAAAACACCTTCGATTTTAAAGCTATTAATCCAATTGTTAATCTGAAATAAAATACAAAAAGCAAATTGAATATTCTATGTTTTGATACTTGCGAGGCACTCTGTAGTGTTGAAAGAGTATGGAAGCTGTGCATAGGAGCTGGAAGTCCTCTTTGCTGTAAGAAAAACCAAGACTTTTTGTTCCTTCTCCACTCCCACTGCTTCACTTGACTAGTTTTAAAAAAAGAAAAGAAAAGAAAAAAGAAAACCCAGCACTGATCATTGTAGATTTTTCTTTGCAAGATGAAATTTAACATATGCTTAGAAATTAGAAATTCAGTTAGAGCTCTTTATTGTACAGATGGTATTCGATAGGCTCTCATGATACTTTCGATGTGTCCTTTAAAAATATGTTTTATTATAGGGTACATATGCAACAGTATATAAAGGAAGAAGTAAATTGACAGAGAATTTGGTGGCATTAAAAGAGATCCGATTGGAACATGAAGAAGGTGCACCCTGCACAGCTATAAGAGAAGGTAGGATATTTGTATAGAACATTTTAAAACCAAAACTGCAGAATAAGAGTTTATTTTTTATAAGTAAAAAATACTCACAGAAAGAATAGATGACTAGAAGATATAATTATACCTTTAAAAAGTTAATTTCTAAAACCAAAATTCAAAAGAAAGGAATTCATTAATTATATTACTGTATAGCTTATAATGAAATACTATGAAGTCATTAAAAATCACTGTCATTGACTAATATTTGACTTAGGGAAATGTTATATATTGATACAAGGGGAACACGGTAACTATAATTTGGCTGCTTAAATTAAACAAATAATGATATAAACATATTTATATCATGATAACATTTTATAAAGAAAGATGTATTATCCAGAAAATAGTTTGAAGCAAATGATTAAAAATATGGAGGGGAAAAATAGGTACATTGCACCTTATATCTAATCCCAGAAGTCTCAAGAAGTTAAGATTTAAGGAAAAAAACAGAAGATGATGTAAAGAGTATTATAATATTGGGAATAATTTTAAGTATTATAATATCAAACCCAGAACCACAAATGAAAAGAAAAAATTTATTAGAATTTTTGCTACCAATCCCCTTGGTGGATGACTCTTAAACCCAATTTGTGTGTTAAACTTACTTCAGGTTTTGATAAAGACTGGCTACCACAGACTAAATAATTGGTTTTTTTTTCTGTTTTGCAGTTTCATTATTAAAGGATCTAAAACATGCAAATATAGTAACCTTACATGACATTGTTCACACAGATAAATCTTTGACTCTGGTCTTTGAATATCTGGTAAGCATTTCATAAAAATTCAGCATTTAATTTTGTTTTCATAAAACAGAAACTTTTTGACAGCTCCAGGGACATTATTGTTTAGTTATTGGTATTTATTTAAGTTACATATGTGGTGCATCCAGTATTTTTCCTTGAAGTACAACTTATTTTTAAAAATTAAATACTTTAAGTGAATCAGCCATGCTTTCTGAAAAATATATATCATATACTAAAATGCTGTGTTTTTTCAGGATAAAGACCTAAAACAGTACATGGATGACTGTGGAAACATTATGAGTATGCATAATGTAAAGGTATGTTTTAGTGTGTTATTTTAAATTTTGGTTAAAGCATAGATGAGCTGGATTACTTAATGGAAGGGCCGGGTACAGTGGCTCACGCCTGTAATCCTAGCACTCTGGGAGGCCAAGGTGGGAGGATCAATAGCTTGAGGTCAGGCATTCAAAACCAGCCTGAGCAAGAGCGAGACCCTGTCTCCAAAAATAAAAAAACACCAAACAAACAAATAGATTACTTGATGAAATATGCCAGCCTCATAACTATTCTTCAGGATTTTCTATTTGACATTTTAAATAAGTTATTGTCCTCTGAACATACAGTCTTTATTCAGAACTTCTGTTCACTACACTATAGCTTTCTTAGGATCATACCTTTTTGGAGAACTATTTCATTCTTTTGACATTTCTACTCATGCTACAACTGATTATTCTAGATATAAAATGCATTTACAGGAATATTCTGCTTTGGAAAAAAAACAGATGTTTAAAATAAATACAGGTGATGGGTGCATTTGGTGAAAGGCGTCCTTTAAATGGCAAACTCACAACAACAACTTTTCAGAGTACTGATCTAATGAATAAAGCCAGGAACATGCAGGTATTATGAACACTATGCTGGAAATACCAATCTATACTGTCAGGAGCAAAAGTAAGATAATTGATGTGTTTTCTTACTACAGTATATCTAAAAATTCAAATAATGCTAGAAAAGCTATTCAGTACTAGATGAAGCCCAAAAGCTATTAAGTAAAAGCACTGGACATAGTTGTGTTCTTACAGTAGGTTTTTTTTGACCTGAGTGCTATACTCCAAATTTAGCAAAGATTTATTTATCCAGACTTACTCAACAGTTTATGAGAACCTATTCTGGAAATAGGCTGTCTCAGCTGGATGTTTGAGAGATTTCTAATTCTGTAGATAGTAACTTTAAACTTACAGTTTTTTTAAAATAGCAAATTTGGTGGCCATAAAGGAGAGCCAGTTTCTGTTACTAAAAGACAGCTCAGAACATATGGATAACACATGGCTAAGAATTTTAGAATAGGGCTTTAAATGTATCTCCATATATATACTATGAGGATTGTTGTTATTATATTTTACATTTTGTTTTGCAGGGTGTTGTGTCATTTGTATATCTTTCTGTTTGTGGTTCTTATTTTGTTTTTCCTGCTTTTATATTGACAATGATTTGAAAAGAAAACAGGGCCCTTAAGTATCATAATTTGACAGAGGTTTGAGAAGTTCATCGTTAAAGCCAGGTCTACATGGCTTAAGTTGGAAAGCATTTTATTGTTTATTTAAATCACCTTTATGATTTCCAAACATAAAATGTAACAGGAATATATTAAAATAGTAATTTTAGAGTTTTAAAAACATAATTACATAGACTCTAGAGACCCTGCTGCTGAGAAATTCATTCAGGCCCATCACGCACCTGCCGCCTTGGCTTATTCTGAGTGTTCTGATGCTCTATTTTTTACCAGCAAATGAACTGAGGGTAAACTCTTGAATCCTCTGTACTTGAGCATCTTTCTTTTTAACCCTAAAGAATCAAAGACCTTCTGTGTTTCATAACCCTCTTTCCTCCAAAATCCACAAAAAAAACTCTACCTTAGCCTTACAGGAATTACATTTTTCAAAGAGTCATTCAGAGCACTATGTTGCTAATGCCCCTTGCTGAATCACAGCAGATTTTGAAGGCTGAGTAGGAGGTGCTGAAAGTAAAGTACCCAGGAGGTGGGTGATAGAAGCTGGTTTAGGTTATTTTTATAACAAGTAATTTGCCAGAGCTATGCAGCACCATTCTCTTTGACACCTTGGACTTTTCATAAAACCACCAATTCCGATGCCTTATTTTAAAGACACTGCCCGAGATCAGGGTTTTTTGAGGGTGAGTGGGAGGGGTTGCTTATTTGTTTTGCCAAAAATTTCATGATCAAACTCTAAGCTTAATAGGCCTGTAAGTTTATGAAAATCTGTTTAAGTCATTTTCTATAATAAATGAACTATTACTGCTAAGATAAAGTTTCATATTATTTATAATATTTATTTTCATAGATACTGTTGAACTAAAACAAGATGCTTCAAATAGAACAATAAACTGTAAAATTCAGAAACCAACTATATAAGAACAAGACATTGTACTTAAGGATGTGATTACTTTTTTTTTTCTTTTATTCTAGGCCAGTTGCTTTTCTATCGCAATCTATGCTTATACCAGAGTATGTCTCATTATCTGTAAAACTAATTTTTATTTCTTTGTTTCTATAGCTGTTTCTATACCAAATTCTACGTGGTTTGGCATATTGCCACAGAAGAAAGGTATTGCATCGAGACTTGAAACCACAGAACCTCCTCATTAATGAAAAAGGAGAATTAAAGCTAGCAGATTTCGGTATGGAATGTATGGGATATTTATAAATACTTCCAGGTGGCTGAATTTAAAAGAACAACCACTGTCACAATGTGTCATTGCTTTTATGTGGGTTTGGAAATTTTCTCTGTAGCGCACAGAGTGAGATATTTGACAGAACTTTGGTGGGTGATTTAAGTTGGTTATACTAAAAGGCATGGGTTCTCAGGTATGATCCATAGATCTGTAGGGCTCCTGAGACCCTTTCAGGGGGTCTCCAAAGGCAAAATAGATTACCAAAATTATACTAACCATTATTTGCCCTTTTTACCGTGTTAATATTTGCACTGACGATCCAAAAGCTGTAAGGGGTAAAGTTGGTTCTTCAGTATAAACCAAAGCAGTGTCACCAAAGTGTATCATTGTATCCTTACCATTACTCACTTAAAGGGAAAAAATTGTCCGTTACACTTAAAAAGGTGTTTGACAAAGCAGTATGATTTATTAATTTTATTAAATCTCCATCCTCGAGTACATTTCTTTTTAGTATTTTGTGTAATGAAATGGGAAGTGTACGTAAAACACATTTGCTGCAGACAGAAATACTATGGTTGTTGCAAGGAGGAGTGCTCATGTGGTTGTGTGCAAGCCCTTTTTTCCTCAAGGAATACCATTTTTACTTGAAAGAAATGGCTGGCAGACAAACTGTGGTTATTCATACTTAGGTATTTGGCAGACATTTCTTAAAAATGAATGAAGTAAACCTATCATTTCATGGAAATCAACTGAAAGTATTTTCAAGTTTTCAAGCAAAAATTAGATTTTGGAAACTTGGATCTGCTGTCTTGAGCTTCATAGGTTTCCAGTACTTCAGACACTTTTCTGATGAGATGGATGGTGGTATTAGCAAGTAAGATTTTTTGATATGCCAAAGAAGTCTTTAAATATTTGGAATGTATAAATCAGAGAACCATTATTTGACCAATGCGTAGTATTACAGAATCACTCATGGGTAAAAGATCCATTTAAAGTGCAAGATAGACCAATTAATTTTAATGTAACAGAAGTATGAAAAGTTCATCGATATAATTTCAGTTACCTCATAGCTTTTAAGAAACAACTTACTTTCTAGTTCTTATGTAGTACCAAAAAAGACTATCTACAATTATCAAAAAAGGCTATTAAAATAATCCTTTCTAACTTCATATCTTTGTGAGATCTAATTTTTTCCATATATGTATATATTGTGATATGTGTATTTGGTATAGTGTGATATATAGCAGAGCAACATATCAACAGATTAAATGCAAAAGCAGATGTGGAATCCAGCTTTTAAAATAGACTTTAAAGAGATTTACAAAAATGTAAAACAGGGCCATTCCTCTTCCTAATTTTTGTTTTGTTTTAGAAAAAACATTTCTCATAGAAGTATATTCATGCTACATATAATGAGTAGTGTTTTAATGAGTAAATATTTAAAATTTTTCTCAGTTTTAATTTCTAACATGGCAAATATTAATAAATATAACCTACCTAAATAAAAGCTCTTTGGGTTCTTGATAATTTTTAAGCACATAAAATGTGTCCTGAGACCAAAGAGTTTAGAAGCCACTGCTGAAAGGAGCTGCCTACCTGCCACCATGACTCTGCGTTTATTATATGCTCAATAGTTTAATTGACGCTATTTATCTGTATCTCATTAGCTAATGTAATTTTAAGGGATTTGAAAGTTAAATTAAGTGTTATTTTTGCATCTAGGAGGTAAACTGATTTTTCAAAATAAACTTTCTAGGGTAGCTTTGAATTTTTTTGTATTCTACATTCTCAGAGTTTGAATATTCTAATAGAACTTAGTCTTTAAAAGTCCATAGAGTTTTCCACAATTAGCATTTTCCTAAATGATTATGGTAGTTTTACTTTTGGAGTATTTCATTAAATTTGATAAATATGAGTGTTTCAAGGATTATTGTTCACTGTTATTAAATGGTGAATTTGTTCTGAAATTCCTGTACATTTGCTCATTTAATACTTTTGCAGTTTGTTTGAAAGGTAAGTTACTATTTGTGTTTCCTTCCTTAAAAAAGAAATGAGTGGGCCACATGTGTTTGAACAAGAAATTACAAGCTATTTGCATATGCTTATGTAGATTATAAAGTTTCTTCTTCAGCATAATTTTTGTTGCTAACTTTCCCTTCTAATTGTTATATATTCTCTCTCTCTCACTCTCTCTCCCCCCCCTCAATGAATGGCAATGATAGAGAAACCTTGCTTGGACATTAGAAATGCAAAAGAAATGTCAAGGGCCATCAAAAATCTACTTTTATTGGGAAATACTGAGTGCTTTAAATTTTGCTTTTAACCTCTACAAAACAAGCCACACAAATTTTATCTTCTCATAAGCCAACAAGAAACTGATTATTCCGTGAGACAGTATAATCAACTTTGTTTCTGTTGCTTTATTTATTTTATTGGTTGCATAGTGAATATACTTATGACTTCATATAAGGGAGAGTCACGTAGCTTTGAGTGTTTTACACTGTAAGTTGTTCTCGATCCCTTTGAAAATTCTACCCTTTTCCCATGATCAGTGAAATTCAGAGGATTCTAGAAACTGCTGATATAGACAGACATTTTAATTAATGTTAGAAAATGGCTTGTATAATAATACCATATCACATTTAGTTAATTTGGTTTGAGAGAGACTATTGTTTATTTCATTTCATGCCAACACTGAAATTCTAATTGTGAACCAGGAGCCTGTTTGGACAAGCATCCTAGTTCTGAATCCTCTCAGGAGAAGAATAAGCTACTAAGGATACTATAACTGGCAGTTTGCCTTGATAGTACAATGGTATAAGTTATAGGATAAGCAGATTTATAGCCCTGTCCTTCGCCTGCATACACATCATGCTTAATATCAGGAAGAGAGATCAGAAAGCTGCCTTCATTTTGCTAATTCCAAAACTGGTATGAAAATGTAATTTGTTGGACTTATTTCACCAAGCTGGGATGCTAGAGTAAAACTTGTAATTAAATAAAAGTGTCAACATTGTTCCACTGACACCCTTTAACCATGGTACTAAACTGAAATAGTGTGAGTCCTACCTAATTACTTAAACTTCTGGTATTGTTTATGTGATTATCCAATTTAATCAAGTATTGAATTATCCTTTTATGGCATCTTATTTAATATTTTAATCAGATATATAAAATTATACATAACGGCAATCTCAGCCTAAAAATTGAGTTCTTCCTTGTTACTCAAAATGAAATATATGATAAGATAAATTTATATTTCTTCAGAAACCTTTTAAAGTTGCTGCTTCTTCAAGTGATCAGAATTTAGAGATTTAGAACTAATAAGAACTCTCTCCTACTAGTGACTCAAGATACAATTGTGAACTCTAGCTTTTATTTCTGGATAATCGATGGATGTTAAATTGGTAAAGGAATGACAAATGTTTTACATCATATACAGCAATTAATCATACCCAAAGGCAGCGAGGTCTTATTCCAAAATTATCCATATAACTTAAAACCTATGAAGAGAGTACAGAACAGCATTGTAATTTATTCCAAGGGAACTGTGTCTAAATAGATTTCTGCAAGGAAATTGTCAGTTAACCTCAACAGAATCAAGGACCAATAACTTCAGGATTTTTGATAAAAAATAGTATAGCAAATAAAGGTTGGAAATGGGTTAAAAGGTGACAAAAGCTTAGGCTGTAAGAAATAAAAGTGCTTATCTTGGTGTCATTGGCCTAGTTTGGATTAATTTAATTTCAGCTAGAAAATAATTTTGGCATCTTGATTCATGAACAAAAGAAAAATACCTTAAGTTTAGATTAACCCAGGCACTGTATTAGGTACATTCACATATAAGAGTAAGCATAGTCTCTGGTCGTGGAATTATTATTATTTAGTTTAACTGTATAAGGATTTGCTAACCCAAGACCACATGCCCTCAACAAATTTCTGAAAACAAATTTTGTTTGAAACTTCAAGAAGCTACAGAGTAGCCATCTCAGCATCACTTTGAATGGAGTCATGGTGAGGACAGGGGCTGAAAAATCCATTATAGCTATTTCCTAATTCTTTGCTTTCTTTTCACTGTAAAGGACTAGCTTGTGGTGAGGATACGGGCTGAGAAATCTGTTATAGCTATTTCCTAATTCTTTGCTTTCTTTTCACTGTAAAGGACTAGCCAGAGCCAAGTCAGTTCCGACCAAGACCTACTCAAATGAAGTTGTCACACTGTGGTACCGGCCACCTGATGTGCTTCTTGGTTCCTCAGAGTACTCAACACAGATTGACATGTGGTAAATGTATACAGATGTTATTGCCACTTACAATTTTGAAAGAATATAGCTGTTAACACAGGGCATATTGATACATGTTTGACTTTTAAGGAGGTATTATTTTAAATGGCCGTAAACATAAGCAGTGATTAATAAGCGTTCTGGCATGGAAACAAGATTACTTAAATTTAAACAGCAATTCTACCATTTATAGCTATATAATAACCTTATTCAAATTACTGACCCATGCCTCCGTTTCTTCATTTAAGGAAATGGGAATAGTAATAACTACTTTAAAGTTCTGTAGATAATGTTAAGAATAAATGAGCTAATACAGATAACACTCAAAAGAGTGTCTGATACATAGTAATTTAAAACAAAATTGTTATTTTTATCATTTGATATTCACCAAAATCTGCCTGCTTTAAGTTGAAATAAAAGTAATAATTTAAATATCGTAGTCATCTTTCTCTCGCACCAGTTTGATTTTGACACTCTTATACTCAAAATACCTTTGTTGCCACCCCATTCATTACCTGTAGGCTACAGTACCATTAATTCCTCAATCTATACTGAAGGATTTCTGTAAGCTGTCTCTAAACTACTATTCCACCTTATTTCACACTATTTCTCAACACAAATGTTTCCCTTTAGCCGAATGGCCTACTCACTATACCTCAAAAATTTCCGCCTTTGTTCTGGGTATTCAAACTGGTCCACGCACCTGGAATGCCTACTCACCTCCTCTACCCAGGATCTGTGCCTAGTAACCTGCAGAACACAGCTTTTCATAAATTCTTGCCTGAATACACCCTAGCCTCTGGTGGCAATCCCTTCCTCTGAACTGTGGTTACACATACTGTCTATGCTCTTAATGTAGCGATGTCATATACCTACTTCTGTTGTTGTCTTGAACAATTATATAAACTCTTGCTTCATATAACTTTTCTCCTTTTATTTCATTTTTTTAATGAATATATCATAAAATCTACCATTTTAACCAATTTTAAGTGCACTATTTTGAGACACTAAGTACATTCACATTGTCGCGCAACCATCAACACTATCCATCTCTAGAACTTTCTTGGTCTTGCAAAATTGAAACTCTGTACCCATTAAACTCCTCCTCCCTATTCTCCCCCCAACCTCCTATCCCTGGCAGCCACTATTCTATTTTCTGTCTCTATGAATTGATTGCTATTAAGTGCCTCATGTGAGTGGAATCACACAGTATTTGTCATTTCACTACTGGCTTATTTCACTTAGCATAATGTATTCGAGGTTAATCCATGTTGTAGCATGTTTCAGAATCTTTAAGGCTAAATAATACTCCATTAAATATATATGTCATATTTTGTTTACCCTTTCATAAATTGATGGACACTTCAGTTGCTTCCACCTTTTGGCAATTGTAAATACTGCTATGAACATGGGTATAGAAATACCTCTTCAAGATCCTGCTTTCAGTTCGTTTGGATGGATACCTAGTAGTGGAATTGCTGGATCATATACTAATTTTTAATTTTTTAGAAATCACCATACTGTTATCCATAGCAGCTGTATTATTTTACTTTCTGTATAACATTTTAATATGTAAAACTAGATTTTATATACAGTTGCTAGATTGTGAGTCCTTTAATGGAAGGACTATGTCTTACACTTACGTATTCTCATAAGTTTAAGTCATAGATGACAGTATTTATTCACTGAACTTCCCTCCATTTATCTTCCTTCTTACACACACACACACACACACACACACACACACACACACACTCTCTCTCTCTCTCTCTCTCTCTCTCTCTCTCTCTCTCTCTCTCTCTCTCTCTCTCTCTCTCTCACTCCTGTACCTACATGTTCTCTCTCTGCTTTCTTCATCACAAAATCTTGAATCATTTGCTTCTCTCTATCCCTGCTGCCCACTACCTTAGC
>CAUYSK010027631.1:0-19747 GCA_963575035.1 Avahi laniger
TTTTTAGTTGTCCAATTAATTTCTTTCTAATTTTAGTAGAGACGGGGTCTCACTCTTGCTCAGGCTGGTTTCGAACTCCTGAGCTCAAACAATCCGCCCGCCTCGGCCTCCCAGAGAGCTAGGATTACAGGCGTGAGCCACCACGCCCGCCCCCCCTCATTTATTCTTAAGTGAGACTCTTCACATTTAACTGAGCAGGGTGCTACCTACATTTCTCAGTGTGGTCACGTGACTATAGAGTCTGGCTAATAAGCTCCAAGTGGAAGTGGTATGAGACTTTCAGAAGGGCTCTTTTTAAAAGAGAGCTGAGTAGCTGGGAAAAGTGTTTGGTTTCCCCCTCCTCCCTTAAAATTTGCCCTTTCTCCATATTCCCGCCTGGAGTGTGACTCTGATAGCTGAAGTTTCAGCAGCTGTCACAGATCATGAGGTGACCTTGAAGATGGAGACCATGCTCTGGAATGGCAGAAAGAAACTTATATCACTAATACCATGGGGCTTCCCAGATAGCCGTGGACTTCACGTCACTGGATTCCATGGCTTTCCTCCTGAACTACTTTTAATTTCATTTTCTAAATATTTGAAGTATTTTAATGTAGAACTATAAGTGATTCTGTACTGACCTTATATTCTGTGACATTGCTAAATTCACTCACTAGTTCTAGTAGTTTTTCCTAGATTCCTTATGGTTTTCTATATACACAATTATGTTATCTGTATGAGGAAAATAAGACAGTTTAACCTCTTCCTTTTCCAATCTATGTGTCTTTTATTTCTTTTTATCTCATTGCACTGGCTACAACTACCAATACAATGTTGAATGGAAGTAGTGACAGTAGATATCCTTGCTTTAGTCTTGATCTCATGGATATTTCATCGTTAAGTGTGATGTAGGTTTTTCATAGATGCCTTGTTTGAGGTAAGAAAGTTTCCAAGGAAGCTGCAAGTTTATCATAAACTTAAACTGTATTTTGTCAAAAGCTTTTCCTGAGATGATCATATAAAATTTTCTCCTTCAGTCTGATAATATGGTAAATTACATTGATTTTTGTATACTGAATCAACCTTGCATTACTGGGATAAACTCCACTTCATGATAGTATAGAATCTCTTTTATATCTGACTAGATTCAATTTGCCATTATTTTGTTAGGGATTTTTATACCTATGTTCATAGAAGTATTAGTTCATAATTAATAATTTTCCTTACACTGTTCTTGTCTGATTTTGATATCAGGGTTACAAAAGTCTCAGGGTATATTAAATATACCCTTTATTATTCTTTTAATGCCTGTAGAATATGTGGTGATGTTCCTCTTTTTTACTAGGTTTACTAGGGACTGTCGATATTATTAATCTTTCCCAAAGATTCAATTTCTACTTTTATTTTTGTTTATTTTTTGTATTTACTTTGAGCTTAATAACTTTTCTTTTTCTAACTTAAGGCAAAAGCAGAGATCATTGGTTTTATAAGTTTCTTATTTTCTACTCTAGTCCTTTAAAGCAATAAATTTCCCTCTGAGGACTACATTAGCTAAATCCCACAAATTGTGATATGTTGTATTTTTATTACTCAATACAAAATGTTTTCTAATTTTTCTTGTGACTTCTTTTTTGAGCCATGGTAGCAGTGTGCTCTGTAAGTACCACTGGACTTTTTAAATGATAGAAATATAATTCTATCTTATATAAGCAACTATTGTTTTGAGGTTTCTGTTATGTGCACCCAAACTTAATGGTAACTAAAATGAATGATACAACAATATCTACTGATAATTTATTTTCATATCTAAATTACCTCTGCAATTTCATTAATATACAATTGGCCTGATTTCCAAGTTTCTGCTTTAAACATGAAAGTTTTTAATGTGCAAAAGTATAAAATTAAAAGGTAATTTTAGTTAACATAGTATTGAAAATTCTAGTCAGAGCAATTAGGCAAGAAAAAAACATAAAAGGCATCCAAATTGGAAAAGAAGAAGTAAAATTATCTGTTTGATCCTATGTGTGGAACATGCAAAATATTCCGTGCAAAAAAACTTAGAAGAAGCAAATTCAGCAAAGTAGCAGGATGTAAAGTCAGCACACAATAATCAGTTCCATTTCTATATACTAACAATAAACAATATGAAAAGAAAATTAAGGAAACAATTCCATTTACAATGGCATCAAAAAGAATACTTAGGAATTAACTTAAGCAAAGGAGTAAAAAACTTCTGTACTGAAAACTACAAAGCACTGATGAAATAAATTTAAAAAGACATAATAGAAAGATATCTATATTCATGAATTGGAAGACTTATTATTATTAAGATGACCATATGGTCATACCCAAAGCAATCCAGAGATTCAATGTAATCCCCTATCAAAATCCCAGTGACATTTTGTGCAGAAACAGAAAAATCTATCCTAAAATTCATATGGAATCTCAAGGGACCCTGAATAGCCAAAACCTTGAAAAATAAGAACAAAGTCGGAAGACACATACTTCTTGATTTCAAAACTTGCTACAAAACTATAGTAATTAACAGTGTGGCATCTGCATAAAGACAGACATACAGGCTGGGCACGGTGGTTACACCTGTAACCCTAGCACTCTGGGAGGCCGAGGTAGCAGGATTACTTGAGGTCAGGAGTTCAAGACCAGCCTGAGCAAGAGCAACACCCTGTGTCTACTAAAAATAGAAAAAATTAGTTGGGTGTGATGGCGTGTGCCTATAGTTCCAGCTACTCAGGAGGCTGAGGCAGGAGGATCACTTGAGCCTCGGGGTTCGAGGTTACTGTGAGCTAGGCTGATGCCACAGCACTCTAGCCCAGGCTACAGAGTGAGACTCTTGTCTCAAAAAAAAAAAAAAAAAAAAAAAAAAAAGACAGACGTATAGACCAATTGAATAGAATTAGAGAGCCCAGAAATAAACTCCTGCATATATGGTCAAAGGATTTTGACAAGGGTGCCAAGACCAAGCAATGGGGAAAGGATAGTCTTTTCAACAAATTGTGCTGGGGAAATTTGATATCTAACGTGAAAGAATGAAGTTGGATCCTTACACAACACCATATACAAAAATTAACTCAAAGTGGATCAAAGACCTAAATGTAAGAGCTAAAACTATAAGATGATCAGAAGAAAACTTACGAGAAAAACGTCATGACATTGGATTTGGCAATGACTTCTTGGGTATGACACCAAAAGCGCAGGTGACAAAAAAAGAAAACAACAAACTGGACTTCAAAATTTAAAACTTTGTGTATCAAAGGATACTATCTAGAGTAAAAAGGAAACCCACATAATGGGAGAAAATATTAATACTCACAATATACAAAGAACTCCTAAAACGCAACAAGAAAAAAACTGAGCAAAGGACTTGAAGAGACATATCCTGAAAGAAGATATACAAGTGGCCACAAAGCACATGAAAAGATACCCAACATTACAAATCATTAGAAAAATACAAACAAAAACCATAGTGAGACACCACTTCATACCTATTAGGATGTCTATTATAAAACAAACAAAAAACCCAAAATGACAGAAGAGTTGAGGATGTGGAGAAATTGGAATCCTTTTGCACTGCTGATGGGAATGTAAAATGGTGTCACCACTGTGGAAAACAGTATGGGGGTTCTCCAAAAATTTAAATTTAAATTGCCATTTAATCTAGCAATTCCACTTCTGGGTATATAAACAAAAGTGAAAGCAGCCAAAAAGTGGAAACAATGCAAATGTCCATGGATAAACAAAATGTGATATATACACACAATGGAATATTACTCAGTTTTAAAAGGAATGAAACTCTGATACATGCTACAACATGAATAAACCTTGAAGACATGATGCTTAGTAAAATAAGCTAGACACAAATGGATAAATATTGTATGATTCTACTAATATGAGGCACCTAGAGTAGTCAAATCCACAGAGACAGAAAGTAGAACAGTGGTTACCAGGTCTGGCTGGAGGGAGGAGGGAATGGGAAGTTATTGTTTAATGGGTACAAAGTTTCACTATGGAATGATAAAAATATTCTGGAGATGGATGGTGGTAGTGGTTGCGTAACAATGTAAATGTACTTAATGTCAATTAAGTGTACACATAAAAACGGTTAAAATAGGAAACTTTATGTTACATATATTTTACCACATTAAAAACCCAAAACAAAACATTAAGCAATTAAAATAAAAAGTTACCTTTCAAAAATGGGGGTGGGGGAGTAATGGGAGCTTTTAAAGTTAAAAGGTAATGGAAATGAAAGAAGTAGAAATCTAAAATCAGGGATTAGTTGGTAAGCAGTACTATACTTTCTAAATAGTTTCATTTAGTGCTATGAACAGATGGTAACAAATATGAAAAATTTCTAGGATAGAGTATCCAAGAGAGACATAGAAACACAAAATATTTAGTGAACAGAGACCTACTGGCAAGCCAACAGTAAGACTCCCACTTTTTGCTAATTCAGATCTTTATATCAAAATCTGAGGAAATAATTTTACTTTTAATCCACAATGTTTAGAAATGTTTAGAAAACTTACAGGGCAGATTTTCCTGTGCGGGGATCTATATAGGTGGTGGTTCTTCTATTGTGGTCCACAAAATAAGGAATTCCATCTACTGTGAATCTCATTTCCCAGCCTTCAGGTAAAGGCTTTTCATTTAATTGACTACAAAACATAGGGAAAAATATTAACAAAAATTATTAAAGAGTTGCTTGTTTGCCAAGTACACAAACTAAAAATACCCATAAAGGTAGCAGAAATCTTTTAGAAAATGATTTGACTCAGTATTTTCAGTTGTGTGCTAAATATCTTTATCTGACATCCTACAAACACATAAAATTCCACTCAGTCTTCTGACTAGTTGGCCTATGTTCCCCATTTGTCTAATGAGCTACCTTAAACATCTCATGGTAACCAAGCTCTGGCCATCCTGCTTTATAAATCTTCACGTTCATCCCTATTTTTAATCCCCAACACCATCTTTTCTCTGGCTTTATTTGTCTCTCTTCCACACTTTCTCAACAGCCACCTAACTGGTTTTTCTGCCTCTAATCTCGTTCTGGCTCTACTCTTATACTGATATTGCTGACAGAGTATTTTCCTAAAATAGAGATCTAATCAAATTAGTTCTCTCTTTAAAGGAATATCATTGTTCCACCACTACCAAAGATTAAGATCTAAAGTCCTCATATGGCACTCACTCAGCCTGCATATTGTAGCCTCAATGTTCCATTTCAGATTTATCTCTATGCCCATATCTCCAACTCTCTTCCATGAATCCTCTGATTTCATAGTATATGGCTTCTCAGCATTTCCCGAAATAAGACATGATGTGACACACCTCCAAGAGAAGTTTTCCCCTTGTCTAAAATACCTTTCTATTATTCTTCTGCTAAGACAACTCAAATGTTCTTTATAAAGTATTCCTATCCACTTAATACCTATCTTTATACCTTGAAAACTCTGTGGTCTTAGGCAAGCTGCTTAAATTCTCTAAACTTCAGTTTCTTTATCCATAAAATGGAGATAATAATGTCTATGTAATAAGACTGTATGAGGAATAAATGACACAAATAAAAAGTAAAGCACACAGTAAGATTCCAAATTGTAGCTATTATTACTCCTATTGCTACTACAGATTGATCATTCTCTTCAGGTCTCTCAAAGTACTTCCTACATACTGGTAGCACATCATTTATCACATATTTTGGTTTGTGTATTTGGCAACAACTTCCCACCTTGCAAATATTACATGAATTTTAGAATAGGAACTAGATTATAAGGCAATAGTGATATATAAATGAATTAATTATAATTTTTCATATATTAAAATAATTGATGCATTAGCATAAATATTCAAAACTACTTATGAGTGAGACTAAGAATTTTTACATTTCATAATATTAAATATAAGAATGAATAGGGAACTATTGAATACTCGCTTTGTTGTCTTTATTTGTGTATTCTGAGATAATGGAAGCCAGTCTTTTTAGTTGGTTAGGTGTAATAAATGCTGTAAGTTTTATCCATATGTGCCAGTTCATTTTTTCCTGTTTTACAGCTTCAGTTTTCTCATCTGATGGGTTTGGTATGAGAGAAAACAATGGAAATATTCAAATTCACATCAGCAAGGACTAAAGGGAAGGCTGGGAGGCACTTAGGCTCACTGCTCTAGAGAGCCACTATTGCTGTTGACAGTGTCACTTTCCTCAAGTGTACTTCAAAGAACAAAGCGCTGAGAACCATTGCCTAGAATCATATTTTCTAAACTATGTCAAAAAGTTAAGACTATTTAGCTTTATTCATCTAACTGAATACAACTCTCTTCTCTCTACTTGGCTCATCTGCCTAATGACTCACCCTAAATATAAATTACCAAAAATGTAAAAAAAGAGGTTTGTAATTAACAAGAGCCACCTAACTAGTTTTTGTGCCTCTAGTCTCACTCTGGCCCTCCTCCTCTTATATTGACGTAATTTGTTGTAATTGTATTTGCAAAATAGACTCAGTAACGAGTTGTCTTGAAAATAAAAGAATTAGGTCATTTGTGTTGTTAAAATATGACTCTAACTTTAGCTCTATGACATTAAAGGTCCAAAGGCGACAAAAAAATGGTAGAAAATTACAGAAAGGTGAATTGTTCAATTCTATCCTTAGAGATAGAATTTTAAAGAAGAATGATACCTTTGAAATTCTTCCTTCTTTCCTTTTTGGAAATTGAATAAATTTCAGTTAAATACAATAACTCCATAAAAAACACTCATGTTATTTGTTACTGGCAGCAACAAATAGCTATATTAAATTTAAAGCACACCTTCTGTTTAATAACAGAAGTTATTAAAATTTTTGAGCCACGGAATATGGGTAGTGAAGAATTAATCATCCCCAAAGAGAGGTCTGGCCTTTGCCCTCCGCTACTACGTAGTTATCTTTAGGCCCCTGGAATGTCCTGCCTGTTAGGAGTATTTTTGTTTGCCTAGGGACTTTAATCACTAGACAGCCAACAATGTGATTTATGATGGAGGCTTTGGGACATGCCACATAAGTTTCAACTTCTGGAGGAACTAGAGACTGAAGCTATTAGCCCAAACAACCAGTAAGGCCTGGAGACAAACAGGCAGTACGTGGTGGTCAAGCCCCACAAAAACTCTGGATACCAAAGACTTCCCTGGTTAGCCAATGCTCAACATCAATGTGTATTGTCCCACAACAATGCTGGGTATTTGGAACCCTCCCAGACTCCGCCCTATCCATCTCTTACTTCTGGTGGTTCTAGTTTGTATCCTTTCTCTATAATAAATGTGACTGTGTAATAAGTTTCAGTAAGTTCTGAGTATTTCTAGTGAATTATCATACCTAAAAGTGGTTGCAGGGATCCCCAAATTTGTAGGCTGTTGGTCTGAAATGAGTGGTTCTAAAGACCCCCAAACGTGTGGCTGATGTCTGAAGTGAGGACAGTTTTATGGAGGACTATGCTCTCTGACTGTACAGTCTGCCAAATTCCTTGCAGAACAGAATACTCTGGCAGTCTGATAAAAGCAGACTTGAACTGTGTCCTTTCCCCAAATGCATGTTTAAATCCTAGTCCCCACTATCTCAAAATGTGACCTTATTTGAAAACAGTCATTGCAGATGTATTAGTTACGATGAGGTCATACTGAAGTATGGTCAGCCACTAATCCTACAGGACTAATGTCCCTATAAAAAAATGAATCTTAGACACAGAGACATATGCACAGGAAGAATGCCATGTGAAGATTGGAAGTTGTGCTGCCATAAGCCAAGGAATTACAAAAAGCTAGGAGAAAGGCCTGGACCAGATTGTTCCCTAGTGCCTTCAGAGCAAGCATGGCCCTGCTAACACCTTGATCTCAAACTTCTAGCCTCCGGAACTGTGAGATAGTAAATTTCTGTTGTTTAAGCCACTCCATTTATGGTACTTTGTTAAGGTGGCCCTAGCAAAGCAATACACACACTATTACATAATGTTAGAGATAATAAGCAATTATATGTAAATAGATACCAAAATATTAAAAAGACAATCTTGTGATAACATATATGTCTCTTTATTAATACCTAACTAGCAAGTTCTTGCAATGATGTACATAACCAATATTTTAGATATCTGCAACAGCCATAGAATATTTCAAAACCCTTGCCATTTCTACTGGTGGCAAAGTCCTAAGCATTGCCAATTACACTAGCTTATTGCCTACATTCATAATGGAAGAAAATGCTAAATTTTAGGTAAAGGTTAGAGAAATTGAATATGTATCTTTTTCCCTCTAAGTCACATACTCTGAATTCTATCCAGTAATATCTGGTTAAGAAACTCTGCTTTAGAACTACTAATCTGTTCTTACCACTAATAAATATGTAAGTGAATATTTTGAATATATAAGTGTGTTCTCATGTTTCAGTGAGGTTTTTCTCCTATACTCTCAAGAAACTTGCAAGCTTTCCACTATATAAAAGCAATAATATAATTTTTTTCTATTTCCTAAGTATGTAGGTGATTACTGTTTAACGCCTTTGGCAAAAGAACATGTAACTTTGATCTTCGTAACTGAATCAGAAATAAAGTATTAATACAATCTTCAAGAGATTATGTATATACTAGTAACTAAAAGGTCTTACCCCTGACTTCTGGGATCTTCCCACTGTGTAATTCGAGTGTTGTGGTTGACAAAATATACTCTGCCATTGCTATCTGTTCTCTTCTCTAAAAAAAAAAAAAAAAAAAAAAAAGCAAAGCATTAGCATCATCTTCCTGAAAATAAAACAAAATGATCTGAGTTCACCTATTTCTCATTGCATTGTTGATTTTGTAGTTTTTAAATCACAGCTTTAAAAGGTTTAATTTAATAGCAAATTTGTTCCCCATGTATGTTCTATGTATATACTGTTGATATCAATATTTCTTGGAAGAGGCTGTGAAAAACAGAAAATTTCAAAAGTTGACACACTTGCAAACTGAAGGCTCATCTACTTAATGAGAGTACAAAGTACCATGGCTGTAAAACTGATTTCTTACTTTGTTGAAAAATTACATGATAAACAATATTGAAATTACTGAACATCAAATCTGAATGCAAGTCAGAACACTTTGACTTGATGAATAAAACAGTAAAACCAGTAGCTTCTTGTTCTTCTATGTATTCTTTCATAGCAACTATGAAAATGACAAAATACATTTGATGTGTAAACCAACTAAAGCCCCATTAGACTACATTGTTGAACCAAAACCATTCTTGGTTCTCCAGCCTCTACAGTGTGCAAATGTTAAAATTCTTCATTGCCCAGCGGTGCTCAGTAGCACATAAGCCTGTAATCCCTGCTAAGTTGGAGGCTGACAAGGATCACTTGAGGCCAGGAGTTCAAGGATATTGTGCATTATGATCACATATCTGTGAATAGTCACTTCAACATAGTGAGATCCTTGCCTCTTAAAAAAGAAATTCTTCACTGTCAGCTTATAAGGTGGTAATGTCTAGTCCTAGCATATAAAAGTCTGAAAGAGTGACAGTTAAACTTTTCTATGTATATATGGTGTCACAAAAATAATGCTATCAATCTCAGAATGAAAACACTGGCAATAAACTGGGATTCTATTTCCAGGGTCAATCCTGAGGGTATGTCAGGTGGTCTCCTCATCTGATACAGTAACCAGCACTGTCACTGGTTCTACAAATAAGGTATATGCCCCAAAGGCAGAAAGCCATAAAGCAGTGTTCAGACTAAGTAGTAGGATAATCATTCAGGAAAGGGGTATCACTTCAACTTCAGGAGTGTGAAACCTACAAATAAGCAGACTACAACAGCAGGGCAAGAAGCTGATAACCTGGATAAGCTGGTTCTTTAGAAGCAATATTTTAGCAAAATGTTGTGTTGTTAGCTCAAGTAAAAATGAGAAAGATTTGGATAATGTGGAAAATGGTAAATACAGAAGGGAAGCTTATAGGAAAAGTTTTTCTAATAAAGGCCACATAGCCTACAATTCAGGTTTCTATGAGCAAGAGGCAGTTTTTCCTACAGCTGCTCCAGGGAAGGAATAAAATGGTCTGTTTCTGACCATGACCATAAAGCAGGTCACAGTTTTTCTGCAATCAAGAGGATACATAATGATCTTCAGATATATTCTTTTAGTGCACCAATTTCTCCTTCTGTAACACAGATATACAACTCTAGAAATAAAGCTGGGAAAACCATCCATGTCTGGGAATGCAATCTGACAGGTTGGGTTTAATATGTCTCATAAGGGCAAAATCCTCTTTTCCAAAGTACTTCATACCAACTATTCACTGACCACTCTGAGGCTCTAATAGAGCCAGAGAATTCCTTACCTTCAGACTGCCAGGCTTTGGTGAAAACAGAAATTCACAACTTTCATATGTCCTCCTTTTATTATAAGCTAATAACAATAACAGTTACAAGTGTGGCCTAATACACTTTTTATCTTTTTGATTCACAGACTTCTATATTTTGAGGATAAATGCCTTAATGAAAAAGCAATGGGACTTCTCAAAGAAAGGATTATACAGTCAGTATTATTTATTAGCCAGATTTATGTGATCTTGACAAGTCAATTGTTTTCTTCATTACTGAGTAGTGTTAGAGCAATCAATCTTGGTACAAATGTTTCCTGACAAGAAGAAATATCACTTTCTGAATTTACCATAGTATTATGAAATATCTTTAGTTCTTTGAGATAAAACTCTACCTGGTCCCATAATTCGCTTTATTTTGCTGTTCTCCATTTTCTACATTCTTTTTTGCTTCCATGCAAAACTGTTTCTATATTGCTGTCTTTATTCTGGAACCTGGCCACAGTGCTATGACTATTATGTATTACTATAAAACAGAACCTGGTAGCGTAGGCCCATCTTAAAGTCTATTAACAAAATTTTAATACCTAAGGTACCAAATATACTCAATAACAGAGCGCACTCACATGCTCCATTATGTAGGGCATGAAGATGCCACTCTCACATGTTCTCCTTCCACTGTTCTATCAGATAACGTCAACTTACCCAAACTCTGAACTGTGTTTTAGAAAAACCAATGTGATCACAATTTGTCAATCTTTTTATTCTGAAATGATTATTACTCACAGGATATTGCAAAAATTGTTCAGAGTTTCAGTACCCTTCAACTAGTTTCCTCCAAAGATAACATTTTATGTAGCTATAGGACAATATTGAAACCAAGAAATGACACTGGTGCATTGCTGTTAACTGCAAACCTTTTTAAATTTTCTCCATTTTATAATATAAAACTGAACTAATTTATGTGGATGTATGCTTCTACGCACTTTTGTGCCATGCCCAGATTCATGTGATCACCACAACAATCAAGATACAGAACTGTTCCATTATCACGTAAGATCCCCCTTATTTTACCTCTTATATATGTACCCACCTCCCATCTACCCTGTCTCCTGACAACTACCGATCTGTTCTGCATCTCTAATTTTATCCTTTTGAGAACGTTATATAAACTGAATCATACAGTATGTAATCTTTTGAGATTGATTTTTTCAGCAAGTATAATGCCTTTGAGGTCCACCGAGATTGTTGTACCAATAGTTTATTCCCTTTTTATTGCTGAGTGATCAATATTTTTAAACTTTTGAAGAGTAAAATAATGCTAAATTCCAACAAAAGTGTTTTGTAATAAAAGAGTCAATGTAGAATATTTGAGGAGTCTAATGCCTATTTGGCACTCTCAATTAAACTGATATACCCAAAAACTTTCCCAGATATTCACTCAAACATAGGCAGAGTATCATCTATAAACATCTGATTTTCAAATGACAAAATTCAAAAATAAATAAATTTCAAAAACACAGACAAAAAACTGACAGAAAAGAATTCAATGAAAAATCTCATGTGACTTACCCCATCCAGGTGGCAAAGGACCAAGAGGATCAAATTCTTTATTTTGTGATGTAGCAAACAAATCTTGATTCTAAAAAGAACCAAAAAGTGGTTAAATGATTAACAACTTAAGCAGATTATTTGAGAGCAAGCTTGAGTTCTCATTGGCCTTCTGTGGCCACGTACAACATATCACGTCTAATAGAGTTCACATTTTAAGGAAGTGTCACATGGTTACAGACAAATGCCAATATACTTAAGTTTGGTGAACTTAAAAAAAAAACCAACTTTACAAACATTATCTAACATTTAAAATTATTTAAAATTTATTACAAATACATAATCCTTACCCCCCAAATGAGCATTTTTTCCTTTTTACTACAAATTGTACTACATAAATAATATAAAAATTAGAAAATATATAACCCCCCATCATTTATAATACTAGTACCCAGAGTCATCAGATAGCTGAGAAAAATCTTGCAGGTATAACTTGAAAACAGAAGATCACATACAGAACATGGAATATACAAAGAATTATGAGAAGAGAGTCATGGGAGCAGGAAGAGCAATCTGTCAGATGAGTAAAAGGAAAGAATTCCAGCTGGAAAGTATAAATAAGCCTACTGTATAGAAGACTTTTTAAAAGTTCTGTTTGCAATTTTCACATTGGTGGAGAGGGAGGTTTGTCTAGGTAAGATAAAAGGAAAACAGGAGTCAACCTTTGGAAAAAGAGGCAAAAGTCATACTGATTCTGTGCAGGGAAAATGAGCGTGTTTTGGTTTACATGTATAATCAAGTAGACATAATTATGTGGTTACTCAGTAAAACTTGGTTAAGCCCTTTCTTCTTTAATAAGAAAAAACAAATAGAATCTAAGTGCTTTAAAAATAATTTTATTGTGAAAAATAAAAATAAGTAAAATTGGACAATGAAATCCATATACCCAGCACCAAGATTCAACAATTATCAAGACTTTGTCACATTTATCTCTTTTTCCCCCATTCTTTTTGCTGAAGCAAAAATCAAACATCATTTCACCCCTATATATTTTAGCATACCTTTCTAAAATCTGTGGACATTTTCTTACATAATCACAATATCATTATCACACCTTGCAAAGAATCAATGTTAATTTTGTTATCATCTAATACCTCATTAAATGCCAACTGTTTACTTGTTAAAATCAGGATCCAAACAAAGTCCTCACCTTACATTTGGTTGTATCTCTTAAGTCTCAATCTAGAGTGGCTCCCCCACTGTCTCTTTTTGTTTCTTTTTTCCCCCATGTCACTGATCTATTTAATTACAGGTTAACTGATTGGGTTTTAAAGGATATGAGAGATATTCCATTTCTGATTTAACAGCTCTTGGAAGACAGAGCTGTCAAGAACTGGCCTTGCTCCTCCTGATAGACACAATCATGAAAAGGAGTCAGAGGAGGGAGGACAGTGGGAATTACTATCAAAATACAAAAGGTTTGAGCCCAAGTTCTACAATGGTCTGAAAAGTCTGGCATGTGACGAATTGTACTGACAATTCTTTAAGATCCAAGTGTAACTCACTGGCTCTCCCTGGACAGATAAACTGGGGACATGCACACAGTAAACCCATGGGCCAGGAAGAGTCATTTTACAGTGTTACATCATCAACCATATCCATTTTGAGATTAAAAATGCTGGGTGTATGAGTCTACTGCCCTGTAACAAGGGTCAGTATAACAGTGGTGGACAAAGACCCCTTTATATACCCAATAAACAGACTATTTTTCAGCAACATCCTATCACCCCACCATTTTTTAAGTAGATGGTATTAAGAATGTTAAAAAAATTCAGTTCACATCTTTGGCTATGTTAAGAGTTAACTAAAATAGGGTGTTCAAATTCTATATAATTTAGAACAATTCTATAACAAACAAAAAATAAGAATTTCAGAAAATGGGTCAGATTATTTTGGACTGTAGAGGGAAAAATAAAAAAAAAAAGAGAGAACTTGGATGATGACATAAAAGCTGTAATTCAAAAAAATTCCAAAGTACTAAATTGGTCAGGTTTACAAGAATGAATACATATACAAGTAGGTATCCTAGAAATTTACTGAATCTGTTCAGAAAGAATGTTTTGAAAGATTACGTACTGCAAAAATGAGATAAAGGGCACATTTACAGTTGTGAATATGAAGGAGAGAAGAAATGGGAACATTTCTAAGCATCTAGTATGCGCCAAACATATTAGAAAATTTTACAGCATCCTCAAAAAAAAAAAAAAAAAAAGAAAACCCTCTGAGGTAATTTTGTATCTGTATACATCTCTCTCTATATATTTTTACAGATAAAGTAAGTGAGTCTTGATGAAGTTAAATAATTTGCTCAAAAGCATACAGAAAAAGTAACTGTGGAACCAGGATTCGAACTCAGATGTGTCTGACTCCAAAGCCCATGCTCTTTCCACTGGACACCCATGTAGAAACTAGTTTTAAAGAAGGCAGGCAAGACAAGCTTTCAACCTAAAAGAAATTTGGCCAGGCATACAAAAGGTGATTATAATTTACAAAGAAAGGAAGATGTAAAATAGCACAGAAAAAAATGAAAAAAAGGGTAAGGTAGAAGATTAGAGACAAAAATTAACTTAACCTCTACAATGACTAGGAAGTAGAATATAGTAACTTCTTTCTAGAGAAAGTGGCAGGAAAAATTGTTATATGAAAGAAAGTATCTTAATCATATCCAGGGAGTAAAGGGAAGGCTGCTGATATAAAAGTGAATTTGTCCACATCAGTGAGTGATAACTACTATGATGATGAGGTATAAAAAATAGGAATATGTGTGGTATATGTATATCATAGAGTACTATTCAGCTATAAGAAACAATGGTGATATAGCACCTCTTGTATTTTCCTGGATAGAGCTGGAACGCATTCTACTAAGTGAAGTATCCTAAGAATGGAAAAATAAGCACCACGTGTACTCACCATCAAATTGCTTTCACTGATCAACACCTAAGTGCACATATATGAATAACATTTATCAGGCGTCAGCCAGATGGGGCTAGGGGAGGAGGGGATGGGTATATACATACATAATGAGTGCGATGTGTACCATCTAGGGGATGGACATGCTTAATGCTCTGACTGGGGGGTCGGGGGAGGAAAGGGCAACATATGTAATCTAAACAGTGGTACCCCCATAATATGCAGAAATAAAAAAAATTTTTAAAAATATAGGAATATGGAGAAAAGGGGAAAAGGTAATGTCTAGTGAGGACAGGAATATGAAAGGGATAGTTTTAGTCTGATGGATTCTAATAGGGCTAATAGTGACACGGCAGAGGGAAAGAGACGGTGATGGAGAGGGTCAGCTTTTCTTGAGCTCTGGGAAAGTTGGTTTTCTTTTGTTTAAGTTCTTTTTTTTTTAATATTTTTTGAGACCAGGTCTCACTCTTGCTCAGGTTGGTCTCAAATTCCTGAGCTCAAGCAATCCTCCTGCCTCGGTCTTCCAGAGTGCTAGGATTACAGGCATGAGCCAGCGCCTCTGGCTTATGTTTAAGCTCTACGTGTTACTCAAACAAATTCATCTTGTTTGACACACAAAATCAAATTTCTCAAAGCATTGTTTTTCTTTCATTAGAGAAAAGATCCATGATACCTCACGATTTGAGAGATTATAAAATTCCTAGCACTTGGCTGGGCGTTGTGGCTTATACCTGTAATCCCAGCACTTTGGGAGGCTGATGCAGGAGGCTAGCTTGAGGCCAGGATTTCAAGATTGGCCTCAGCAATATAGTGAGATGTCATCTCTAAAAAAAAAATTTTTTTAATTAGCCAGGAATGGTGGCACATGCCTGTAGTCCTAACAACTTGGGAGGCTGAGACAGGAGGATCACTTTAGCCCAGGAGTTTGAGGTTACAGCAAGCTATGATCAAGCCACTGCACTCCAACCTGGATGAAAAAGTGAGATCCTGTCTCTTAAAACAAAAACAAAAACCTAGCACCAAAGATTTCACAGCAAAGAAAGTATTAACATATTTTGGTGTACTTATCACTATTGCTGCAATATTATTCTAAAAGAAAATAAATAAAATTTAAACCATTTGTTTCCAGAAAGGAAATGTTTTTATACCAAAGATATTATAATGTAGTTCTGAAGCCACAATAATATGTTTAGCATAGTCCCCAGAAGGAATCAAATTTCTTCAGTCTCCCTGAGTACCAAATAACTTATAAGGTAAGCTTTACATTCATTCATTCGTTTTTGAGACAAGGTCTTGCTCCATCACCCAGGCTGGAGTACAGTGGCGTGATCATAGCTCACGGCAGCCTCGAACTCCTGGGCTCAAGCAATCCTCCTGTCTCAGCCTCCCAAGTAGCTAGGACTACAGGTACACAACAATACGTCTGGCTAATATTTTACTAGAGATGGGGTCTTGCTATATTGCCCGGGCTGGTCTTGAACTCCTGGCCATAAGCAATCCTCTCGCCTCAGCCTCCTAAAATGCTGGAATTACAGGCTTGAGTCACCGTGCCTGGCAAAGCTTTACCTTCCAATGTTAAAAAGTTATTCAACGCTATCATCAGTCTGTACAACCACTTAAGCGTCAGGTGCTCCGAGATCCAAGTTTTCAAATGGTTCTGGTAAGTTAAGGCAGTACTAAATTTAGGATTGTTTTAATTCTTTTTAAACTGTTTGGGTTTATTTTTACTATTCTTTTGTTCAAGAATTTTGAGTTGGCTGGGCACAGTGGCTCACGCCTGTAATCCTAGCACGCTGGGAGGCCCAGGCAGGTGGATTGTTTGAGCTCAGGAGTTCGAAACCAGCCTGAGCAAGAGCAAGATCCCGTTTCTACTAAAAAAAATAGAAAGAAATTATATGAACAACTAAAAATATATAGAAAAAATTAGCTGGGCATGGTAGCGCATGCTTGTAGTCCCAGCTACTCGGGAGGCTGAGGCAGGAGGATCGCTTGAGCCCAGTAGTTTGAGGTTGCTGTGAGCTAGGCTAACGCCATGGCATTCACTCTAGTCAGGGCAACAGAGTGAGACTCTGTCACAAAAAAAAAAAAAAAAGAATTTTGAGTTGTCCTAACTTCTTTTTTGTTTATTTTTTATATTACAAAGAAAAGGAAGTTGAACTTTAGGAAACTAGAAAAAGGAAAGAATAGATTATATACACAGAATACTCCAGACAAGGTCTAAAAATACTTACTACCAGCAACAACTGGGTTGCCATTCTATTTATACCTTCTTTTTAGTGCTTTACATGACATTCACAGGGAAGGGTTAAAAACTGAATGCTCTCATTATACAACAGGCTACTTACCCCATAAATGAATCTCTGGTTAAACTGCTGCATTGCTCCTTGAAGTTGACTACGTTGTAGCTGCCACTGTTCATAGTTCCGGACAGATTCCAATGTTGGCCTCTGCCACGTTGTTGTTCTTGTGAAATGGTCAACATAATAAATACGTCCCATGTTGTCAACCCGCCGTTCCCAGCTAAATCAGAACAAAAACAAGCTAATTCAACAAATATTTGTGAAACAGATATAAGATTTTACCTTGAGAAATTACTTTTGATTTATCTGAAGTCTTTTATATTTTTTTAAATGGTCTATAAGTGAACTTAAGAGGAATGTTACTAAAAATGTGTTTCTTGAAAGTTAAGATGTCTTAGGTCCTTAAAATGCAATGTATAGTCAGTAAATGAGTCTCAACCAGTCATTGAGAGAAACGTTTTTAGTTTCTTTCCAATGTTCTTTTTACTGTTGCAATCTTAACAGGGACATGAATTGTATATACAGCTTTTCACAGATGTCAAAAAGCACTTTTTCAAAAGAATACAACTTTCTTATTTATCATTTTAAATGGGTGTAAAATATTTAATTAAATAAATGCTGATGCAGTAACTTGATTATTTCTATGTGGTTTGTTTATTTCCACTGTTCTGATATTACAAATAGTAAAATAATAAGTACCCTTAATACAGTAAACTTTTTTTCTTCCTTTGAATTATTTTAGGATAAATTTCCTGGGGAGGAAATTTATACATGTATATACATGTATAAATTTATAAATGTATATACATTATTACAGAGATATATAGATAGACAGATGTACTTTCTTTAAGAGGTGCAACTAATTTATACTATCACTAGCAATTTATAAGGTAAAGTTCCTCACCAAGACTTGATTTTTTCTTTCTTTTTTTTTTTTTTTTTGGTGGCAATGGGCTGGGGATCGAACCCAGGTTCAACACTTGATATTATCTCCTAATTCAATAAGTAAAACAGTACTTTTTACATGTGTATTTCTGTAAGATTATTAGCAAGGTTAAATATTTTTCCATGTTTGTTACTTACTTTCCTCTGGACTAAAAAATAATTTTTCTTCCAATTATTTTATATAATGTAAATATTAAATGCTTAACCCCATGTATTAATATACACTTCACTTCACTATTTTACAATGACTTCGCTATTAAAGGTTTTTAGGTAATAGGAAC
Organism: Avahi laniger; assembly: GCA_963575035.1. Taxonomy (NCBI): domain Eukaryota; kingdom Metazoa; phylum Chordata; class Mammalia; order Primates; family Indriidae; genus Avahi; species Avahi laniger. Next base: position 18,363 of record CAUYSK010027631.1, read on the forward strand.
TTTATCTTCATATATATGATAGGGGCCATGATTCTTATTCAGTTAAATAATTTCTCTTGAAGTAATTAATCCTAAAACTCTGAAACTCTAAGTCAGGTAAACAGTTCAGAAAGGAAAACTTGAAGAACAAGATCTATGGAATCTTTATGTCAGAAATGAGTGAAAACAAGATTCATTCATCATGCTCTGAATCAATTCTCTTTAGCTTTCTTCTTTCTAGTTTATACCTACCACAAAACAAAGTAGATAAGGGACAGGAAGAGGGAAAACAGAAATGCAGGGAATATTGTGTACACACATAACCCACAATTCTGAATAAACAAATTTGTTCTTTTTTAATTCAGATACTTACCCAGGAGGTAGAGGTTCTGGTCTATCCCACGTTGTTCTTTTTTCAACATGATCTACATAGTAAACTCGCCCATGCTGGTCCACTCTCTGCTCCCAACTTAAACACAAAATTTAAAAGGCTGGTAGGGTATTTGTATGAGTAGCTTGACTTTTTAATCCTGTGTTTGCCTTTTTTCCTTAAATGATCATATTATAGAACTGAGGCTAATAAACGTGGCAGTTTATAAAGAAGATACCAAAAGAATTTAAGAATAAAGTCAAGAAATGTCATCATCTTTTGAGGGTGGCACATAATTAAAATGAGATTTCTTCCACACAAGTATCTGCTCTAAGAGACAAACTGTATTTCTAAATACAAACTGTATTTCTAAAGGTTGATACATCTAGAGATCAAAGTCACTCTCAATCTGATCAGGGTATATGTAGGACTTATATAGAAAAGAATGCTATAATTAATATTATGAAAGCTGAACAAAGACTGAAGGGCAATAGTTTGTCTGGGTGCCAGAAAAACTGAAAGCAAAGAGGGGAGAAGTCTAAGGACTGGCCAATCTGAGTATTCTAGCCTCTTCAGTAAGGTTAGCCCCAAAGTGAAGAAGATAGTAGTAACCTATCATAGCTTGGAAACAGCACTGACTTCCAAGAGCACTCAGCTTCTTTTTGCTAATCTCTTCCACAAACAACCTTCTAGTTTGGCTTCTCATGTAGGCTTACCAAAAGGAAAATGGCCTAACTACCAATACAAGTAATCTAATCTGTTTAGTAATTAAAATTATTATCATAAGTTTATTAACTTATCAGCCAATTAATTTTGATTGGCATTCTCAGCTCTGGATTAATATGAATGCCACAATGTCTGTATGTATAAAATTATACTTAAGAATATTACTAATCCTAGGCCGGGCGCGGTGGCTCACGCCTGTAATCCTAGCTCTCTGGGAGGCCGAGGTGGGCGGATCATTCTGAGCTCAGGAGTTCGAGACCAGCCTGAGCAAGAGTGAGACCCCACCTCTACCAAAAATAGAAAGAAATTA
>CAUYSK010027633.1:0-12510 GCA_963575035.1 Avahi laniger
ATGTGCACCACCCAAATGATGGACATATTTGAAACTCGGACTTAGGGAGGGAGGTGGGGGCAAGGGCAACATATGTAACAGAAACATCTGTACCCCCATAATATGCTGAAATAAATTTAAAAAATTAAAAAAAAAATTTAATTCTAATAAAAATATTTTTCACAGTGAAAAAAAAAAAAAAAAAAAAGACCAAGAGGGCTTAATTCTAGAGATACAAGGATGGTTTGACATATCTAAATCAATAAATGTGATTCACCACATTAAGAAAAGCAAAAACAAAGACCATATGATCATCTCAGTAGATATGGAAAAACGATTTGACAAAATTCTGTACCCTTTTATGATAAAAACCCTCAACAAACTAGGCATAAAAGGAACATATCAGAATTACAAAGAGTGTCCCAAATATTACCATACATAGGGAAAATGGAAAATTATAGTTAAATGTATCTTTATTTACAAAATATTCATTACAATATTTTGCAAAATTGTTCCTTTGAAAAATATTTCCTTTGAAAAAAATTTTGAAAGCATTCTCCCTAAGAACTGGAATAAGACAAGGATGCCCGACATTACCACTTCTATTCAACATAATGCTGAAGTCCTAGCCATAGTAATCAGACAATTAAAAGAAATAACAGTTATCCCCAAATCAGGAAAGAAGAGATCAAACTATTGCTCTTTGTTGATGAGGTGATTTTGTGTCTAGAAAATCCCAATTAAGAGTCTTCTGAAATTGATAAATAAATACAGTAAAGTCTCAATGGACAGCTGGACATGTTTGAACCTGTGACTTACATAAACAGACCTGATTAAGAACTTGGACAAGAAATTTTCTCAGTAAACCAGGGTTTACCTTTGTTCTTCAGAGAGTACATTTGCACTTGTATTGAATGCTGTATACCCACGATCTGCAGACTTGTTTAAAAAGAAAACAAATCTCTCCCTTTTCCTTTGCAGATCTAATTGTAATTGTTAACAAGGCCTAGTTGAGAAGATGTCTCAGAGGAGCCCAACTAAAGTTTTCTCAAGGAGACAATCTATCAGAACCAATTGTAAGAATCTTTGGTAGATTTCATTCAGAGTTTGGGATGCTTTCTTGTATTGTTTCTAATTATCCCTAATGATTTATAGGATGAAAATTGGGTGTTTTTTTTTTTTATCTCTTACAGGGCTAAGAATACACTAATCCTATATTGTGATTATCTAGATAATTTTTCATATGGTTTTATATTATCAGTCCTTAAAATATAAAAATAAATCAGAGGGAATGAGTTCTGAAATACAGCTTGGGAATATAAAAAGAAGATGATGAGAAATGCTGAGGTCTTAAATAGAAAGAATAAATGAGAAAAAAATGTATGACACATGATTGTCATTATGAGATGTAAAGCACGTGGAAGTCATCACTTCATCCTACCAACAATTAAAAACCTTAAGAAACTCAAAAACGAACAACTCTTCCTAGATATATCAAATATGTGATGCCATGGGGCACAGTGCTCTATCCGAAAATTATGCAAACGTATAAGCTTATGCAAAGAATCACAATGTACCAGAGAAGAGACACAGGAGCAAAAAACCCTGTCCAAACTAGCACCCAGGTAGAAAAATCTGTTTATATTTTGTAAAATTCTTGGGGTGAAGTGTGAACAAGTACTATTCAGCTTTAAGAAACAATGGTGATATAGCACCTCTTGTATACTCCTGGATAGAGCTGGAACATATTCTACTAAGTGAGATATCCCAAGAATGGAAAAACAAGCACCACATGTATTCACCATCAAACTGGTATTAGCTGATCAACACGTAAGTGCACACATAAGAATAACATCTATTGGATGTTGGGAAGGGGGGAGGTGGAAGGGGGGAGGAGGGAGGAGGGAACAGGTATATGCATACACAAAGAGTGCAATGTGCACCACCCGAAAAAGGGATATATTTGAAACTCGGACTTAGTGGGGGGGGGAGCAAGGGCAACATATGTAACCTAAACGTATGTACCCCCATAATATGCTGAAATAAAAAAAAAAAACTCTTGGAACCCAGTCATAGAGTGTGAATGAAAGACATGACATTGTGAATTTTATCTCCCAGAGCTCAACAGTGTTGTCACCATGAATAACAGACAAAAATGTCCTTCTCCTTCCAGTGGTAAGAGAAGAAAATTAATCATTTTGAAATATATCAGTACTATCTGTTTCTGAAATGCTAAAAGAATTATTCATAGAAAATAAAAGTGATACAAATCAGAAATTTGAATATACATGAAAAATATGAGAATGAATACATTAAAGTAAAATAAAGACTTTGTTATTTATTTTTAGCTGATCTACAAATAATGATTTTTTTCAAAATAATACCCAAACCATATTTAATCAGGTATGCTTATGTATAAGTGAAAAGAATGTCAGCAATGTTATAAGGAATGAGAGGGAAGAACTAAACTTAACAATATTTTGCTATTATAAAATACTTAGCCTGAAACAATATTGGACTTAGGTTAGTTGTAAATGTTGGAAACAATATTGGACTTGAAAATGAACTTGGATAAGTTATAACAGTGTATTTCAAATTCTAGGATAGACATAAAAAGATTTTTAAAAACCAAAAAATAATAAGCCAAAAAGAGAAAAAAAGTAGAATTATATGAAATGCTCAATTAAAACCACAAAAGGCAGAAATATTGTGAAATCTAAAAATAGAAATGAAGAAAATAGTAAAAAAATTGAAAAACAGTAATAAATGTAGTAGATAGAAATCCAAATACATCAAGAATTAATTTAAATGTTAATGGCTTATATATACCACTTAAGAGTCTGTCAAGCAATAAAACTCAATTATAATACATATCATCTAGAAGAAAGCCATAGGTACATTAAAAATAAAGGAATGGAAAAAGATACACTGTGCTAACACTAAGCAAAAGAAAGTAAGCATAGCTATATTCATTTCCAACAGAGGAGACATCAGAGCAAAAGAAGTTAACAGGGATAAAGAGGGGCATTATTCTAAAAAGACATATCAATCCTTAACACGTATGTATCTAACAACAGAGTGTCCAAATATGTGAGTCAAAAACTGATAAAACTGCAAAAAGCAAGATGTGAATCTACTGTTATAGGTGAAGACATACACTCTCTGTTCTCAGATTAAAATGTAATTGAACTAGAAACCAGTAACAGAAAAATAGCTGGAAATTCCCCAAATGCTTGAAGATCAAACAACATATTTCTTAGCAATACTCATATGTCAAAGATAAATAGGAAAACACATTTGGACTAAGTGAAAATAAAAATAACACTTACCAAAATTTGTGGGCTGCAGCAAAGGCAGGACATGGTGGGAAATTTATCAAATGAATGAATATGTAACAAAAATAAAAAAGAGATCTAAAATAAATAGTCAAAGATTTCACCTAGGCAAATTAGAAAAAGAGAAGAGCAAATTAAATCCAAAGTAAGCAGAAGAAAAGAAGTAGCAAAAATTAGAGCAGAAATCAATGATATTAAAAACAGGAAATCAATAGACATTATCAACAAAACCAAATGTTGATTCTTTAAGATTTAATAAAACTGGAAACTTCTAGATTGGTTAACATTTAAACTTTTAACCAGAAAAAAAGAGAAAAGAGAAAAATTATAAGTATCTGAAGTGAGAGGGCATCACCAAAGATCTCATGACATTAGAAAGATAATTTTTAAAATTGAAAACAATATTCTCCAGGGATTAGCGGGATGAGGGATAAACTTATAACTAATGAATGCAGTGAGCATTGTAGAGGGGAAGGGCTCACCTCTAACTCTCGCTTGAGTGAGGCAAAGACATGAAATGTAACCAAAATGTTTGTACCCTCATAATATCCTGAAATTAAAAAAAGGATTACTATCCCATTTTACAGATAAGGAAATCAATACTCACTGATTCACATATTTCTGTATCAAACTTTTTCTTAATTATCTTAAGCTTGAATTTTTATTGTTGTTATTATGATTTTTTAAATATGCCAATGACTCAAAAGTGGTCCATTAAGGTGTGAAAATAGTGATGAAAATAAAAACACGAATACAAAAAAAATTGCAAAAATAATTTTATGTCCAAAAATTTGATAACTCAGAATACATGAGTTAATTTTTGAGAGCCAGAATCTTCCAAAACTCAAATAGAAATATACTATCGAATAAGCCTATGTCTATTAAGGAATTGAATTAAAAATTAATAACTCTCCAAAATAGAAAGTATGAGGTTCAGACACATGTGTTCACTGGTGAATTCTACCACGCACTTAAGGGAGAAATTATACCATGTTTTCTCAAAAGACAGAAGATGGAAGACATAATAGAAGTAGAGAAAATTCTTCCTAATTCCTTCTCTGAAGCCAATATTTCCTTTACACAACTGGTCAAAGACACTGCCAGAAAACTACAGGTCAATTTCACTCATAGATGCAAAGAAAATGTTAACAAAATCAAATCCAATGATGTGTAAAAATTATTATAAACCACAATAAGGTTTGATTTATCCCAAATAAAACCAACATTCAGAAATCAAGAAATGTAATTACTTATACTAATGACCTAAAGAAGAAAAATCATATCATCATCTCAACAGATTCAGAAAAAACATTTGACATAATTTAACACTCATTCATAATAAAGACTCACACAAACTAGAGAGTGGAAGTTCCCCAAATTGATAAAGAACATCTATAAAAGAACATACACCAAATATTATATTTAATAGCGAGAAACTTGAAGCTTGCCTGTTAAACTTGGAAAAAAGGCAAGAATGTCACGTCACCACTCAGTTTCAACATCATATTGCAAGTCTTAGCTAATGCAATGAAAGAAAGGATAAATACATACAGATTGACAAGAAAGAAATAAACTGATCTTTGTAGATGATAAACTCCTCTATGTAGAAAATCTTAAAGAATTGACAGAAAGCCCCGCATTTTGAAACTAATAGGCAATTATAGCATTTCTGCAGGATATAAGATTAATATAAAAAATACCATCACTTTTGTGTACAAGTATACATTGTTTCATTGCATTCACTTTATTTCATTTTGTAAATAGAGTTTTTTTTAAAATTGATTTGTGGAAACCCTATGGTAAGCAAGTCTGTCAGCAACATTTTTCCAAGACCATGTGCTCACATCATGTCTCTTTGTCACATTTTGGTAATTCTTTCAATATATTGAATTTTTCAATATTAGTCTATGTGTTATGGTGATTTGTAGTTAGTAATATTTAATCTTACTATTATATTTATTTTGGGGCAACACAAATCCATCAATATAAGACAGACAACTTAATCAGTAAATGTTATGTGTGTTCTGACTTCTTCACTGACCACCTATACCTCATCTTTACCTCTCCACTTCGGACTTTATATTTTATGAGACATAACAATATTGAAATTAGGCCAATAAATTACCCTAAAATGGCCTATAAGTGAAAAAGGAAAAAGAGATGCATAGCTCTCATTTTATATAAAAAGCAAAAAGAAAGTAAGCTTAGTAAGGACAGCATGTCCAAAGTCAAAGCAGACAAAGGACACAAACAGAAACTTTTCAAAAGAAGAGAGAATAATGGCCAAAAAACATATGAAAAAATGGTCAACAGCTCTAATCATCAGGGAAATGCAAATCAAAACCACAATGAGATATCACTTATCTCCGGTGAGACTGACCTTTATCAAAAAGTCCCAAAACAATAAATGTTGGCATGGATGCAGAGAGGTAGGAACACTCATACACTGCTGGTGGAACTGAAAACTAGTGCAACCTCTGTGGAAAGCAATATGGAGATATTTTAAAAAGATACAAGTAGAAGTACCATTTGATCCAGCAATCCCATTACTGGACATCTACCCAAAAGAACAAGTGTCTCTCTGAAAAAGACACCTGCACTTGAATGTTCATAGCAGCACAATTGACAATTGCAAAGATGTGGAAACAACCCAAATGTCCATCAATACATGAGTGGATTAATAAAATATGATATATGTATACCATGGAGTACTATTCAACTTTAAGAAACAATGATGATATGGCATCTCTTGTATTCTCCTGGATAGAGCTGGAGTACATTCTGCTAAGTGAAGTATCCCAAGAACGGAAAAACAAGCACCACATGTACTCACCATCAAATTGGTATTAACTGATCAATACATAAGCACATATAAGAATAGTATTTATTGGATGTCAGGCAGTGGAGGGGGCGAGGGGACGGGTATATGTATACATAAAGAGTGCAATACACATCACCCAAAGGATGGACGTATTTGAAACTCAGACATCGGGGGGGAAGGTGGGGCAAGGGCAACATACGTAACCTAAACATCTGTACTCCTATAATATGCTGAAATAAAAAAAAAGAAATCTACTCAACTTATCAATTCTTTCAATAATGTGAATGACTTGAACTGTTGAGTGAAAATACACAGGCTACCTTAATGGATAAATATACATAAGCCAAGTATCTGCTGTCTCCAACAAATTCATCTAAAATACAAGTGTGAATCCAGTCTCAATGTGAAGAGACGGAAAACAACATTCCACACTAATGAAAAACCAAAGAAAGCTGGCAAAGCAATACTCATGTCAGAAAACTTAGTCTTCAAAGCAACAAAAGTATTGAAAGATAAAGACAGACTATATAATGGTAAAAGAAACAATTCAACAAGAAGACATAACAATCTTAAATATTTACACACCTGCCAAGGAGCACCCGAATTTAAGAAGTAAATCCTACCTGACCTAAACAAAATGATAGCAGCACTGTAATACCTGGGGACTTCAATACCCCACAGAAAGAACTGGATAGATCTTCCAAAGAGAATATAAAAAAGCAAAGGAGGGACATAAAGAGAACCCCAGAACATATGGAACTAACAGACATTTTCAGAACACTTACCCCAAAACTACCAAATACACATCCTTCTCTTCAGCTCATGGTTCATTCTCTAAGATTGATCACATACTAGGTGACAAATTATGTCTCAACAAATTTTTTTAAAAAATAAGTTACTCAAACTTTGGAGGACCCAAGATAGTGGACGAGCAAAGCTGCCAGTCAGATTGTCTCTGCAAAAAAAGATGAATTTTAGAAGAAAGAGAAAAAAATAAGCTAGCAGAGAAACATAGATCCAGTGAGGGTCGGAAGGAAAGGTGCCTGAAACTACAGGAGACTCCATGGGAAGACGTTGCAGAGGAGAACTGGAAGGAGAGAGGTCCGAAGAGGCTTGGAGACCATCAACAAGGGTAGATGGAGCAGTTAACTTTCCCTTCCCTTGCATCTCGGACTGCTGGTGGGCTCCTGAGCAGTTGGAGAGACCTGTCATCACGAGCCCAGAGACTCCTGCCACCAGTGAGCAGTGGCCTCTTGCAGACTCAGCGTCGGGCTCCCAGCTGGTGGGAGCTGTGCTCCCTCGGGGCACCTCCCTGCGCACAGACCCGAGCCTATAGACAGACACCATAGAGCTCCATTCTCTCCTTCCCCTTCCCTGACCACGGGTGCACAGAGAGACAATTTAGCCATCACACGGAGGCATCTCCAAGGAAGAAGACCTTTCCTTTGGAGGTCCTCCAGCAGTCTGAGGGATACTCAGACTGCAAGTTCCTTCCCCGCCAGGCCTCCCAGGTGCTACTTGCCTGGGGACTCCAGGAGAGCGGGACAGATCCCGAGGTGGAGTGAAATTGATCCAGCTTGGGCATCCTGTAGGTGATTCAAGACCAGGACTCCTCCCCTTGGCAGGGTCAGAAATTGATCTCCAGGACCAAGGAGACAGGCCTGCAGACTTGACCCCATACACCCCAGTCAAGATTGCACTGCCCCAGGTCATGGAAGACAGATTTGTGAAAGAGTGTACTAAGAACTGTGTACCTTGAGACGCAGATAAGCATGTTGGAGCAGCAACTCTCCTCCCAAAACAGGGCTGTGCACCAAGCTCAGGCTACGATCCTGGGTAGGGAACCTCCTCCCGGCCCCTGTCACAGCCAGGAGAGATCCATCGGCCCAAGGTCCTGCTTGCTGGGAGAGGCCATTGAGAGAAAGAAGGTGGAGGGGAGTGAGACCTGCTCCAGAGTGCAGATCTTGGACAGCCCCACCCCCCAAGCTAAGGCTTTCAGCTGAGTGGAGCCATTTTAGCCCCTCCAGGCACCTTGGCACAGAAGCAAAGAGCAGACATTTGATCACTGCTATCAGCAGTTGTGGAGCCTGAGGACAGGCTTATCCAACCTAGACCCACCCAGACTCACTCCTGGTCCTGTCCTCACTGAGGTGGAAAAAAGGACAGCTCAGGCTACGATCCTGGGAAGGGAACCTTCCAGCTTGCATTACAGCCAGGGGAGATCCATCAACCTGATGTCCCACTTGCTGGTAGAGGCCTGGGAGAGGCCACGGAGACAGGGAGGGTGGAGGGGAGTGAGACCTATTCTGGAGCATGAGTCTTAGAGAGTCCCACTCCCCAAGCCCAGACTTTCTGCTGAGCGGAGTCATTTCAGCCCCTCCTGGCAGCTTTGCACAGAGGCAAAGAACAGACCTTAGACCCCTGCTAACAGAAGTTGTGGAGCCTCAGTGCAGACTTACCCAAGCCAGCCCCAACCAGACTCACTCCTGGCCTGCCCCCACTGAGGTGGAGAATAAGGACGCACCTGCAAGTCCCAGTGCCTGATCCACCACCCGAGACATAAGAAGACCTCTCTAGAGAACAAGAGCTAGCTACAGGACTCAAAAACAGCACTGTAGCTCGCTCCTCCCTGCAAGTGCCACCTACTGACAGGAAGGTCATCCTGCACACCCTTTTACTGCATCTACTGATTCATCATAAAGGGTGTGGTCCAATCTCACCCACAAACACCAACAACTGGCTCAGAGACTAAACAGAGCGTGTCATTATCCAAACGAAAATTTAAAGGCAAGAAGGAACAACTGATCCAGATGGGAAGGAACCAGTGAAAGAACTCTGGAAGTATGAAGACTAAAATGGAAAACACACCACAAAGAGGAACAACAGCTCCCCAGCAATGGACATTAACCAAACTCAGAAGACTAAAATGACAGAAGAAAATTTTAAACATGGATTGTAAGCAAACTGAATGATATACAAGAAAAAATGGATAATCAACACAAAGAAATCACAAAAAAAAAAAATACAGGACTTCGAAGAAAAATTCAATAAAAAATTTGAAATATTAAAGAAAAATCCAGCCGATCTCCTTGAAATGAAGGATTTATTTAGGAAACTAGAAAACACCATGGAAAACCTCAAGAACAGGGTAGATCAAACAAAAGAATCTTAGACCTTGAAAACAACTCATTCCAATTAAATAAGTCAGTCACAGAAATCAAGCAGAAAATTAAGAGAAAAGAAATAAGCCTACAAGAAATGTGGGATTATGTGAAAAAAACCGAACCTGAGGGTGATGGGGTTCCGGAATGCAAAGAAGAAAATACTCAAGGGCTTGATAAGCCATTTGAAGAATTAATAGAGGAGAATTTTCCAGACCTTGCTAAAAAACTAAATATACAGGTACAAGAAGCTCAACAGACCCCAGAGAGATTCAATGCAAATAGGAAAACACCATGACATGGAGTCATCAGATTGACCAAAATAGCCACTAAAGAGGCCCTTCTATAAGCTGTAAGTCAAAAGAAACAAGTAACATACAAAGGAAATCCCATCAGAATAACTCCAGATTTCTCAACTGTAGCCCTACAAGGAAGAAGAAACTGTGGCCCAATTCTCACTCTTCTGAAAGAGAATAATGTCCAGCCAAGAATTTTGTACCCTGAAAAACTAGGCTTCAGGAGGAGCCAAGATGGCGGATGAGAAAAGCCGCCACTCAGAAAGTCTCTGCAAAAAAGACGAATTTTAGAAAAAAGAGAAAAAAAATAAGCTAGCAGAAAAATATAGATTAGGGGAGGGTTGGAAGGAAGGGTGCCTGAAATAACAGGAGATTCCATGGGAAGACATTGCAGAGGAGAACTGGAAGGAGAAAGGTCCCAAGAGGCTTGGAGACCAGCAACAAGGGTAGCTGGAGCGGTTAACTTCCCTCTCCCTTGTATCTGGGACTGCTGGCGGGCTCCTGAGAGGCTAGAGAGATCTGCCGACACCAGCCCAGAGACAGCTGCCACCAGTGAGCAGTAGCCTCTTGCAGACCCAGCGCCAGGCTTCTGGCCCACTAGGGGCACCTCCCCAGGTGCAGACCCAAACCTATCAACAGAAGCCATACTGCTCCATTCTCTCCTTCTCCGCCCTACCCGTGCGTGCCAAGAAAGACAATTTAACCATCACAAGGAGGCATCTCCAAGGAACGGGATCTTTCCTTTTGGGGCCCTCCAGCAGACTGAGGGATACGCAGACTGCAAGTTCCCTAACCACCAGCCCTCCCAGGTGCTACTTGCCTGGGGACTCCAGGAGAGTGGGGCAAATCCAAAGTGGAGTGAAATTGATTCAGCTTGGGCACACCGAAGGTGATGAAGACCAGCACTTCTCCCCCGGCAGGGTCAGAGATTGATCTCCAGGGTCCAGGGGATAGGCCTGCAGATCAGAATTTGTACACCCAGGTCACAATCACACTTCTCTGGGGCACAGAGGAGAGATCTGTGAAAGAGACTACTGAGGAGTGTGTGTCTTCAGGGGCAGATCATCATGACTGACAGGCAACCCTCCTCCTAGAAGAGGGCTGTGTACCAGCTCAGGCTATGATCCTGGATAGGGAACCTCCTGGCCCACATCACAGCTAGGGTAGATCCATTGGCCTGAGGCCCCGCCTTCTGGAAGATGCCTGGGAGAGGAGATGGAGAAGGGGCAATTGGAGGGGAGCGAGACCTGCCCCAAAATGCAGATTATGGACAGCCCCACCCTGCAAACCCAGAATTTCATGTGAGTGGAGCCATTTCAGCCCGTCCTGACACCTCTGCACAGAAACAAAGAGTAGAATTTTGACCCTGGTAGCAGCAGTTGTGGAGCCTAAGGGCAGGCTTACCCAACCCAGCCACACTGAGACTCACTCACCCCACTGAGGTGGAGAATAAGGACACACATGGAAATCCCAGGACCCTACCGATCACCCAAGGCACAAGAGGGCCTCTCTAGAGGAAAAAGAGCTAGCTACAGAACCCAAAACCAGCACCTTAGCTCGCTCCTACCTACAAGTGCCACCTACTGACAGGGAGGTCCTTCTGCACATCCTTTCACTGCATCTGCTGATTCATCATAAAGGGTGTTGTTGAATCTCACACACAAACACCACCTATTGGCTCAGAGACTAAACAGAGTGTGTCATTATCCAAATGAAAATTTAAAAACAAGAAGGAACAACTGATCCAGATGGGAATGAACCAGTGAAAGAACTCTGGAAGTATGAAGATTCAAATGGAAACACAATCCCAAAGAGGAACAACAGGTCCACAGCAATAGACATGAACCAAACTCAGAACACTAAAATGACAGAAGAAGAACTTCAAACATGTATTGCAAGAAAACTGAATGATATACAAGAAAAAAATGGACAACCAAAACAAAGATATCACAAAAAAAATCCAGAACTTCAAAGAAAAATTCACTAAAGAAATTGAAATATTAAAGAAAAATCAAACCAATCTCCTGGAAATAAAGGATTTATACAGGGAACTAAAAAACACTGTGGAAAACCTCAAGAACAGGGTAGATAAAACAAAAGAAAGAATCTCAGAGCTTGAAGCCAATTAATTCCAATTAAATAAGTCAGTCACAGAAATCAAGCAGAAAATTAAGAGAAAAGAAATAAGCCTACAAGAAATGTGGGATTATGTGAAAAAACCAAACCTAAGGGTGACAGGGTTTCTGGAAGGAAACACGCAAGGGCTCTATAAGCTATTTGAAGAATTAATAGAGGAGAATTTTCCAGGCCTTGCTAAAAATCTAGATATACAGGTACAAGAAGCTCATCGGACCCCAGGGAGATTCAATGCAAATAGGAAGACACCATGTCACACAGTCATCATATTGACCAAAATAACCGTTAAAGAGGCCCTTCTATGAGCTGTAAGACTAAACAAATAAGTAACATACAAAGAAAAGCCCATCAGAATAACTCCAGATTTCTCAACTGAAAGTCTGCAAGTAAGAAGAGATTCGACCCCATTCCCACTCTTCTTTTTTTTATTTTTATTTATTTTTATTTATTTTTATTTTTATTTTTATTTTTATTTCAGCATAATATGGGGGTATGGATGTTTAGGTTACGTGTGTTGCCCTTGCCCCACCTCCCCCCCGAGTCCAAGTTTCAAATATGTCCATCCTATTGCGTGGTGCATATTGTACTCTTTGTGTATACATATACCCGTTCCCTCCTCCCACCTCCGCCTTCCCCCCTGCCCAACATCCAATAGATGTTATTCTTATATATGCACTTATGTGTTGATCCGTTAATACCAATTTGATGGTGAGTACATGTGGTGCTTGTTTTTCCATTCTTGGGATACCTCGCTTAGTAGGATGTGTTCCAGCCCTTTCCAG
>CAUYSK010027634.1:0-28302 GCA_963575035.1 Avahi laniger
GAATGTGCTTGGTTATTTATGAATTAAGATAGTTTGCAGATGATGAGGATATTAGCATACAATGAGGATATTTGCAGTTTACCAGGAGGTAAACAACAGTGACAATGTCCTTGTCATGGGCTGAATGACCCTCTAAAATTCATATGTTGAAGTCCTAGATCTTTAAAGAAGTAATTAAAGTTAAATGAGGTCATTGGTATAGGTCCTAATCCAACATGGGTAGTGTCCTTATAAGAAGGGGAGATTAGCTTGAGCACAGGAATTTGAGGTTGCAGTGAGCTATGATGATGCCACTGCTTTCTGATGAGCTACGATGATGCCACTCTAGCCCAAGCAACATGAGATCCTGTCTAAAAAAAAAAAAAAGTAGAGATTAGAACGTAGACACACACAGAAGAAAGAAGCTGTATGTGAAGTCACAGGTAGAAGGAGGGAGAAGACAGCCATCTGCAAGCCAAGGAGAGAGGCCTCAGAAAAAAATAACCCTGCTGACGCCTGGATCTCAGAATTCTAGCCTCGAGTACTGTGAGAAAATAAACCGCTGTTGTTTAAGCCACCTAATTTATGGGATTTTGTTATGGCGGCCCCAGCAAACTAGTACAGTCCTTAGTAATTACGGATGGTCATCTGAGGTATTATGCCGGAGGGGCACAGGAGACACCACTTTGGGTGTGGGGAACATTGAGTCCTTCCATGTAACTGGATTCTTATCTGTTTAGGAACAAATTTAGTGTCGTCTTTTTGTAGGTTGATGGTTTGCCAACTGCAGCAGGCCTGCAGCTCAGAGGAAGAAGCACTGATGGGGCACTGTGCTCTAACTAGTCCTGACATCCTAAATGCCACCATGCTCTTTGCCTCTGGCAACCTTACCATTCGGGTTTTCAGATGCAACTTCTGCTCAGTGAGGTATGTTTTATTTTATCTATCACAAGAGGGAAAATAAGCTGGATAGAAGAGAGGATTGGGAGGGTGGGGAGAATAAGCTAGTCAGAAAGGGAAGAGGGAAAGAGGAGAAGAGAATGAAAGACACATGGTCTACCGCAGGGTTTCTCAGCTTCAGTGCGACTTACGTGAGGGGCTTGATAATTCTGTGTTGTGGGGGACTGTCCTGTGCATCGCAGGATGTTCAGTAGCATCTCTGGACTCTACCCACTAGATGCCAGTAGCATTGCTTTTCCTGCTAGTTGTGACAACCAAGAGTGTCTCCAGACATTGCCAAATGTCTCTTGGTGGGCAAAATCACCCATGGCCCGTGGTTATGATTTCTCATAAAATATGCAAGTGATCATCTTCATTTTATAAAACAAAAGGCAGAAGGTGAAGAAACACATAAAGATAGAAAGGCAGGGATGTAGGCACAGTCCTTGCATAACCCATGGCTTTGGGGTCTTAGATTGCACGGATGTGGTTGAGGATTTGGCGCCGCAGTCCTGCTGTGTTTATTGGGCACTGTTACAACTGTGACTTATGCTTTGCCATTTAGACAGTGGATTCCATGTACTTGTGACAGTTACAAGGCATTTCTTCTGACAAAAACACTTTGCTCCCCACTCAGAACATGGAGCGCCAAGCCAAATATAATTCTAGATGGGAGTTTCACTTCTTTTCCCTAAGTGGCTCCAGTACGTCCTACTTTTTGATATAATGCTTTTCCTCAGCTAAAAGGTAGTAATGGGCATCTCAAGTCTTTGTTTCTGATCGTTTCAATAAATCAGTGGGCATCTAAGAGGCAATATTATTAACTGTTAAAGCGAGGACTCAGACGTCTGCAAGTGTGGATTCTGTCACCCACTAGTGGCATTACTTTGGGCAGGTTATTTTCAGAGTCTTCATTTTCTCATCTGTAAAATGGGGGTAAAAATAATATCTCAAAGGATTTGACAAAAGGCTAGAGCAAGAAATGAAAAGTTTCTTAGCATAGGCCCCCAAAAGGACACAGTAAATATTTATTACCAGCAAAAGATGATCAGAAAGATGAAGGAACTAGATGTCAAGTTATATTAGAAGTTATGTTTTTTATTTTGTTTTCTTTTTTTACTTTTTTTAAATTATTTTTTCATTTCAGCATATTATGGAGGCACAAATGTGTAGGTTGCATATACTACCTTTGCCTCACCCAAGTCAGAGCTTGAAGCATGTCCATCCCCCAGACGGTGCGCACCACACCCATTAGGTGTGAATATACCCATCCCCTCCTCCCCCTCCCATCTGCCCAACACCCGATGAATGTTATTACTATACATGCATTTAAGTGTTGATCAGCTAAAACCAATTTGGTGGTGAGTACATGTGGTGCTTGTTTTTCCGTTCTTGTGATACTTAGTAGAAGTGATGAAAAGATGTTTATTTTTTTAAAGGGGACACCATAGGGGGCAAATAGGCTGTCTTTAAGCATCTGATAGTGCCCTGTAAAAAGAAAAGTGTTTTTCCAAAACACAGAACTAGAAACAATAGAGGCTTCTACATAGGAAGGAATATATAGGCTCAGGAGGTCTTCCAAAAACTGTCCCAACGTGATTAACTACTGGAGAAGGGAAAGAGTCTGCTCAAGAGAAATGGTTGAGCAGAGGCTGCTTGGGCTGCCAGGGAAACCTCTTCAGCTAGACGAGATAAACTCCTACACATTCTTCAAAACCCACCTCAGTTGCCCCTACCTAAGGAAGCCTGCCCAAATCACCACCTTGAATTCAAAACTCTTAACTTGACCACCTAAGATTTCAATACTTACGTGCCTCTTTCTAAACCTACATGGGGAGCTTCTTTGAAACAGGAACTCAGTTCACCTCTGTAGCTACAGCACCTGTCATAATGCCTGGAGCTGAACAAACACTCAGAAGATATCAAATGGGAAGAAAAATGAAATGGCCAAAAGCAATTTCTGATTTGAGTAAGGGGGTGGTTAAAGTTGATCACCTATAAATTTCCATCCAACTCAAACGTGACGATTTCTTGGTTATGTTTTACAACATCTAATTTATTTTTATCAAGGCTTTATCGGGCTGAATAACCAGCATCAACACAATAGCTTGAAGCAGAAAATGAGAAACAAACATTCAGTCTACTGTTTTTTTGTTTCCTGCTTCCGAAGGCAATGCCTGGTGGCCCATTTTGTGGTAGACATGATTTTCTGCACGTATTGGACAATCTGAGAGTCAATCAGCTTAAACAACTGCTTCTGGACTGACTCAGCTTCCTGCCTTCTAACAGTGAGTTCATACACAAAGATCTGTTGGGGAATTAAGACCTATAAGAAAATGTGTATTTCATCCAAATAACAAAATACAAATGACTTGTCTTCATGCTGTACACAGTCTTATAAAGTCTCATGTTATGAATTTCTATATCATAGTTTCTGAAAGATAAAAAGTTGCATAAGCAATTTAAAAAGCTGGTCGGTTTGCCCTCATTCCTCTTTTCTTCCAAGTTCGGTAGATGTAGGACATCTGTGTTCTCTTTAACCTCTTGGCATAGATGTCTGTTCTCCTGGGGCAGAGAGCAGGTGACTGTTTGTTAGGTTGCAAATAAACAGAAGTTGCAAATCTGGAAGGGAGGATGAGAACTATTTTCTGAGAATGGCTTAAGGTGGGGGGTTGAGAGAGGCCGAAGGGAACTGGAGACGGATGAGCTGGGAAATGATCGAAATGGAGGATGACGTTCTGAAGTGTTCAAGAAGTTGCATGTTGCACAAGGCTCCGGGGAAAAAACATTTATCCACAAACATTAGATTTTTGTTTGTTTTCTTTTGCTTTGTTTCCTTTTTAGGAAAGTCATTTCAATTCAATTCAATAAATATTGTGGACCTACTATGTGCAGAGCACAGAAGTGGAAGACATATAAGTGACTATGACATTGGTCTCTGTTTCATGGTGCTACTAACAGAGTAGCGGGAAAATACAATTAAAATTGTGTCTATCATTAGGATAATAATAGTTACCACGTGTTAATGCCTACTGTGTTCTTCTAGAAAAATCAGTAAGATCATGATCTCAGGAGACAATGAACCTTGATTCAAAATCCAGATCCACCATTGGACTCACTGTGTGACCTTGAGAGAATTCCTTAACCTCTCTGAATCTCAGTTTCTCACCTGTGAATCTGAAGTAATCAAAGTGTTCCCAGGGTTATTTTGTGGATTAAATGAGTTAATACACATAAAGTACTTAGAAAAAGGCATTATCCTAAATGAAGTATCCCAAGAGTGGAAAAACAAACACCATATGTACTCGCTATTTAACTGCAGCTAACCAATGAACACATATGTGCACAGAGGACTGTAAAACTTAGTGGAAATCAAGTAGAGGGAAGGGGGTAGAGGGGAGGGGTATAAACCTAACTAACAGGTACATTGAACACCACCTGAGTGATGAACACACTTATAGCCGTGACTCAAGCATTACAAAAGTGATCCATGTAACCAAAAACATTTGTACTCCCTTAATACTTTGAAATAAAAAAAAGAATAGAAAAAAAAAAGAAAAATGCAGTCAGTGCATTTTTATATGTGTTAGTTATAATTGCTATCATCTCTGTGAAATACATTACACATACTGTATCACACGACAGCCTCGTATATCCCTATTTCACAGGTAAAGAACCCAAGGTCCAAAGAGGTGAATTAATGTGTTCAAGGACACAGAGCAAGTCAGGGTTAAATTGAGGGTGCAAATCTCAGTCTAGCTCTATGATCCTTGTTCTTACCACTGCGGTTTCACTGCACACAAGGCAACGATGTTATAACACAAAAAGGAAAAAAGTGAAAAAGGAAATAATGGGGAAAAACGTGGGGAATGCAGGGGAAATGGATGGATTGATTCATGGAGGAGGTAGCATTTGAGCAGAGCCTGGAGGAAGAACTTGTCCACCTGACTGATCTTCATATCCCTAGCATAGACAGCCCTGGTGTACTTTGGTTTTGACCATCTATTGTCTGATTTTTGTCAGCGTGGTAATGTGACTATGTTGGACAAGCTGTGTCTTACACATAGTAGGCACTTCATGATTCCCATTGAAATAAGGAATAGATCAATGAATCAATTAATAAAAGGGCGTTGACTTTCCAAGTTTTTAGCAGAACTTTACCTAAGTACCTCAGTAGCAGTCAGTTAGCCCACAAGCCACTCTTCTCCTTACAAAGTAGTTAGATTCTCCTTTGTTTAGAAAGAGATTGGTGCTTTCCAAAATACTCTATGAGCAGAGAATGCTTTTGGGGTTTAATTAATAATCCCTCTTTAAGATGAAAAATACACTTAACCTACAAATCTGTTGTGTGACAAGATTTCAGCTCTGTAGGTAATCTGTTTTTTTTTCCCCAAACATAATTTCTTCCCTATTTACTGAATCCATTATGTTAATTAGCAAAAACACTGAATTCCAGGAATATACTAAGATTGTGCTTTTTTTTATTTTGATAGTAAAACTTCTCTTATTTTGCAATATTTATTGCCTGAGAGGATAGATGTACCCATTCTTTGAATAGTTTTTTCAGTAAATATGAGATAACTATATGTCAGGTGCACTCCGAACTGTGAAGACTTCAAAGGTGCTCAGCAAGATTTTCCCCTCAAGAAATCTGAAATGTGGTTCAAAAGATAAGATAGGTGCACACAACAAAGTTAAATAACGAACATCAGGCAGGTGATGGAAAACTATATTACAAGGAAGGATAGAAAGCCCTGTGTGATCGAGCCCACTCGGCAGAAAATTACACCTATTCCAACGGGAGTTTTAATTTTTACAACTTTATGCTCACTGAAAAGGTAGTTTTCAATGAATCAGCTAATATACAAACTATCCAGACCCTTTGAAAATTATTTCTGATGGGCTCAACCTTGGCCAAAATCTGAGAAAACAAATAATGGTTCATTCCATGGCCTCTGACAGTTTAAAGCCAAGTGGTTTATTTTTAAACATTTGAGTAGTGTCATTTCTCATTAGGGCTGTGAGTATGAAGGAAATTTGAGAATAAAACAAGGTGAAAGAGGCTCTGGTAATGTTCTGTCTCCTGATCTGGTCTTACTTGTGCACCCATTTCTAAAAATACAAATTTAAGATTTGTATTCTTTCCCATATACGTGTTACACATCAATATAAATTTTATGAAAAAAAACCAGAAAGGAATAAACTGCTTAGGTAAACAAGGACATTTAGAATTCTCTCCCATTCTCCATTCCTGCTTAAGTTTCCTAAGTTACCTTAAAAGATAATGGCCTTGTATTTCCTATAGATTTGCTTTTTGTTTTGTCCGCGTGTGTAGTTAATTGCTTTGGGACATCCTGTCTAATCCCCCATATCTTTGCTTAAAGCCTTTTGTGTCTCTGATAAGAAACCTAGATTCCCTTGGGTCTGGAAAAATTAGATATCTTTGGTTCTTAAAAGAGATTTCAAGTTTTCCACACACACAAAAAAAAATGTCATGGAAACATCTGGAGGGACTGTTTGCCATGGTTACGGTAAGATGATTTGGCTCCAGAAAAGATGGACATTAACATGCTTCCCTCCTGCTACACCCTGGGGAGAAGAGATTTCTGTGATAATGATGGTTACTAATTACTCAGCACTTTTATCTATCCCAGACTCAATTCAAAGCACTTTAAACATATTAATATGTTCAACAACACAATGAGGTAGCCGCTATCAATATTTCTGTTTTATAGATGAGAAACTGGAAGCAGAGAGGTGAAGCCTTTAGCCCAAGGCTGCACAGTGGTAAGCGGAGGAGCTGGGACGAACACCAGCCTGGCCCTACCCTCTCCTGTGTTTCCTCCCGAGCCAGGAAGAACTGGGTTACTGTGATGCCATTGAGAAGATCCTGATAGGTTTTAATTCTCTGTCCTGTGAGCTCCCCGTTGACTTCTAGGGAATAACAGCATTTCTCAAGTTACTGCTAATACCAGCTTTGTTTTCTCCTGGTGACACTTGACTAGTAGGGAAAGGGATCCAAGGTCGTATCAGTGAGCACAGGAAAAACAATCAAAGCCCTGCAAAATCCGAGTATTGGCTTTAGGGCAAGGCACGTCTGAGTTAATAGCGCTTTTTCTACCATTTAATTAACCATGAGAACTTCTGCAAGGCATTCACCTTCTCTGACCCTTAGTTTGTTCATCTGGAAAGTGGCAGTGATATTCATTTTCCGACATTCTGGGAGGATTAAGGAGATTAAGTATGCACTGGGCGCATGAATAGATGCTCAGACAGTAGCAGTTTTCCACACTCATCACTGGGGTGTTTGCATCACAAGGACCGAACAGCATCCAACTGTTTTCCGTCTCTAACAGTACCTAGCATGTTCTTACCTGCATGGTGGAGCCTCAGTAGCTATTTGAACAAATCTTAAATAATCATTTATTTTGGAGCTAAGATATTAAGCTACAGAAAAAGAAAGAAGAGAACATAGCTGATACTTTTTGGTGAAAATGTCATTGCAGAAATGTAGCTGAAAATCAGGCATATCATTGTTATTAGATAATTCTCAAAAATGCATGGGAATCTCCTATTAGGGAAAAAAATAATAATCATTTCATTATTACTATTGAAAAGCTTTGGCAAACCATGAAGAATATGTAACCTCTGGAGAGGGACAGGAAGTCAGCAGTGAAAATTCATTAAAAGGTCAGAAAAAAAAAAACCCATGCGAAAAGGGTAAAAATAATTGGGATTAGTTAGCCCAGAAAGGAAGAGACTAAACAGCAACTTAATTACTGTCTTCATTTCTTTGCCAGATGAGATATCCTCCATCGCAGCCGTCTCTGCTAATGAGAAAACTAGAGGAAGTGACCCTGAGAGAAAGCAAAGGAAGTGCAGGCCATTTTGGGGACATTTTTACTTGAGAGAGCAAACACTTAAAACCCTGCCATTTGCAACAACATGGACACACCTGGAGGACGTTATGCTAAGTGAAATAAGCCCGGCACAGGAAGACAAATTCTGCATGATCTCACCTATATGTGGAATCTAAACAAGCCAAACTCATAGAAGCAGAGGGTGGAACAGTAGCAGCTGCCAGGGGGTAGGGCAGGGGGAAATGAGGAGATGCTGGTCGAGGGGTAGAAACTTCCAGTTGTGAAATGATTAAGTTCTGGGGACCTAATGTCCAGCATGGTGACTGTAGTTAATAATACTATATTGTACACTTGACATTTGCTAAGAGAGTAAATCTTAAGTGTTCTCACACACGCACACACCCACACAGGTAACTGTGAGGTGATGGATATTTTAATTAACTTGATCTTGGTAATCATTTCACAGTGTATATGTACATGAAATCTTTTATTTGCCAGTTGTACCTCAATAAAGCTGGGAGGGAGGGGGTTACCCAAAATCATTCTAGAATTGTCTATCCCAAAGCCTGTCTTTCAGGTGTGACATGCTTGAAATGTGGGGTGGGGGAGAAAGGACTTATTACATCTTAATCAAAAAAAAAAATGGCAGAAACTGAAGGCAGGGGATATGGCTTTTGGTGGCCCTTCAAGTTCTCAAATCTTTAATTCATTGAATTTGAGCCTGAGTCTCCACCTCATTAAATGTCTCTGCTGCTGCCATTGTATTAAACTCAATCACAAGGACCTTCTTGGGAAATGAGGACTTGCTTCTGCCACAGAGTCCTGGAGGAAATAAAAGGTCAGCTCTCAAAAGCCCAGTTGGGAGCCAACTCTGCTGCTTTTGACCTTCCAAACTTTCCATTAGAAGGGCAGTGATCTCAGCGATTTACCAGCATGGGCAGCTGGAGCTGTGATTAGATGAAATGCTGTTAAGGGGCCGAGTTAATACTTAGGCACATTGCAGGGGGAGTGTGTTCCGGGGGAGTCCCGGTCTTCTTATACTTGCTGGTAAGTTTGTCTCCTTAATGGAGGAGGCTCGCAAATTATCAGTCTTAGTGTCCCCCAGTCAAACTCCCCTGCGGAATCTACAGATCTGCAGATGGCTTCTTAGTAGTATGAGGGGCGGGTTCATTTTAGATATCTGGGGCTCCCGTTCCTTAGAAGGAAGGCTCTCCCCTGTGTACATCCTTTAATTCTCCTTTGTAATCCCTGTAATGCCTCTGTTTTCCCCAGTAGAATCCCATCTATTTTTCTCTTTGGTTTTAAGGAAGAGTCGTCCGTCATTTGATTCTATCTACCCAGTTTCCTGCTGGGTTGGGGATCAGGGACGGAGTTCCAGCTCATTTATTGAAGGAGAAGAAAAAGGGGGCCCTTGCCATTGTCTGGCTTTAAAACAGAGCAAAGACATCCAGATTTCAAAATGTCAGGATTGACTTCTTAGCACGTCTCCTCGTTATTCTCTTAGCAGCCTCTCCTTTTCTGCTTTCAGTGTCATTTCCAAACGTCCTTTCTGTTAGCCAAAACCCTGTATATGCTTTGTTTAAAGAAGGGATATGAGCATGTCCCAAATCCTGGGAGGGGTAACCCGGGAGTGGAGAAAATTAATCCAACTCACAACAGCAATTATGAGATCACCAGGTGGGGATCGGGAAGGGGGTGGAGAGGAACAGTAGATGGCAGAGAAGGAATAAATTTTATTTCACAGGGTCCCAAGGAAAAATAAAAGCAGAAGAGAAAAGCAATTGAAGAAAAATATATGCGAGGTGCACTTGGAACTTCATTTTGTCTGCAGGGAAGGAATGAGCGGAATCACAGAGGATGAAACGTAAGCAATAATAAAGTATCTTTCTGAAACAAAAATGCTTAAACCTTCTAGGGTCAGAGGGACACAAAAAATTCCCACACTTTGAGCAGGGTCCTGGAATTGACAAATCCCAACCATAGGGATCTGCTCACCCAAGCTTAAGAACTTCAGGTTCAGATGTGTTTTTTGCCCTGAAGGCATACAATTCCATGCCTGAAGGGAGGTGCTGGGAAGGTAACCCGTGATCATTCAAAAGTTTTTCTTCTGAAGAATGCAATTACCTATACTCTGCACCTGCAAATACAGACTCACCTGCCTCCAGAAGCCAGACACGTCACGAAAGTGAATGAAGCGTCCTAGACCTAGCGAGTACCTGCCTGTTAACAAGGGGCAGCTGCTAGTTAACTGCCAATACTGCCCACGTGGGAGCACGTTGCCAGATCCTCCAAGAAAGGTCAGAAATCTAACTTTTCTATTACACCTCCGAGTTTTGTTGTTGATGTTTGTTTGCTTGTTTTGTTTTATTTTGCTTTAGTTTGGGGAACAAATTTATAAAAAAAACAGTAAAGAACACCCCACAATGATACTGTACCATGGATATATAATTGTTACCACTGGGGGAACCGGGATGAAGGGTACATGGGACTTCTCTGTGTACTATTTTTACAACTTCCAGTGAGTCTGTATCTATTTCAAAATAGAAAGAAAGAGAAAGAAAGAAAGAGAGAGAGAAAGAGAGAAAGAAAAGAAAGAAAGAAAAGAAAGAAAGAAAGAAAGAAAGAAAGAAAGAAAGAAAGAAGAGAAATTAACTGGCCAAACAAAACATTTTGCAAACCAAATAAAACTAGGTTGGCAGCCGATTTTTTTTCTATTCTCCTCCAGTTTCAGAGGCTACTTTGCTTCACCAGAGTGGTAACTCACCGACAGGCAAGGACAGACAGTACCAACCAGGGCTGCCCATGGGAGAACTTTTCACTTCATTTCTTTTGAGTCAACAAATTGTTTCTTCTGGGGAAGTTCACTGGAGAAACAGTGCTCCTGGAATTCCAACCATGCCAAATATAATGAACTCAGTCTGTGTCAAAGAGATTTTATCAAGGTGGATGGTTACATGTGACTTTGGGACTAGGGAAATGCAGGAATTCTAACTTTTTCTCGGTGAGTGTGGTTGGGGAGGATGCTGTATAGGACAAATGAATTCATTTTGGAGTCAGTGTCCCTGAGTTTCAATTCCATTTGCTCCTCGCTGGGTGAAAGACTAACCCACTACCTGTAAAACGGGGATGGCATAATGTCCACTTCCCAGGGTTGAGATAGAAGCGCGTCAAATAATGCAACGTGAAAGCAGTTGATAATCTTTAAAGCAGCAAACATACATAAATGATGGTGATTGTTTTCGTCGCTAATTGGTGGGACGTACCTCTGTGATCAATTTTATACCCTTGTAATCAACTCCCCATGTTCCCAAACCCCTATATTTTTTATTTAGTTCATGGGGGCTCGTTGTTTTAAACAAGAAAATAAAACTTTCATTTATTGCCTTGCTCCGTGACTTATATGACACACCTGGGAAGGCTTAACATTAACAAAATGGCGCGCGTCATAAACCACCCACTAATGCGCCTTCATTATTCTTCTCGGGCCTGTCTTTATTCATTTTTCTCCCCCTCGACATTCTTTTCTGTCTCTCATGGAATAATCCGGACATCAATCTTGTTTAAGCACAGTTTCCTTCTACAAAGTGAGAGTCCAGCCTGGACGTCCAGTAACTAATTTCCAAAGTACTTCTTGGCCCGGTGAGGCAGTAATTGTCATGTCATGGTATCTCCCAGGAATTATGTTGTACACAACCATCTGGGAAGGAAGTTCACCTCCTCTCTTTTCACTAAGAACAGTTTGTTTCTTTTTCGTTTCTGTAAAACAGCATGTAGAAAGTGGAAGATCTCATAGGTCTTATAGAGATATTTTCTTTATTTTTCCAGCATGTTCTTTCGCCCATGTTCTTTGTGTTCTCCAACTTCGTCTCCTCGCCTTGACTTCCTCTCACTATGCTCTGGCAACACCAGATTATTCGTGGACAGACACACAGTCATTGCCCATCGTGATGTCTTTGCTACAGCTGCCCTGGGTTTCCCCACTTGGTTAATGTTTTTGGATTCCTTAAAACTCAGGGGCTACCATGTCTCCTCCAGAAAGACTTCCACAGCTGGAAAAAGGTTTCTTTTCTTTTTCAACACTTTACATTTTAATTGTCATTATGTGTCGGTCTCTCCTACCATTTATAAGTTTGCAAGGAACTCAGACACTTCTGGATTCATCTTTCTTTCTCCAGCACTTAGCACAGCCTCAGCACAAAGGAGGTTCTCAGAAGATATTTGCTGAAAGAGAATTAAATTGAAATGCATTTAGATGCTAAGCTTTGTGGTAGTAACGGTTGTGTCCTTTTCTGTTTATTACTGAAAGCCAATTCCTGTAACAGTTCCTGGAACATGGTAGTCAATAAATATTTGTAGAAAGAATAAAGGAAGGTACCAATAAATGAACAAATATTGTCTTGAGTATTAGTGATAGTGCAAAGGGGGTGTTATTAGGTGAATTTGAAATGATTTTGTTCACTACCCTTTCCTTTGATTGAAATCTTTGGTCTTAATTCACAGTGCTATGAGATTATTCAGGGAACATTGTATAATAGTGGTAGGTTAAACTCATGGATTCTACTTGAAGCCAGACTACCTGGACTTCAATCCTGACTTTAGCACTTGCCAGCTGTGTGACTTTGGGGAGATTGTTGAATCTCTCTGGCCCTCTGTTTCTTCATCTTTAAAATAGGGGGTAATAATATACAAAGAGTGCCATGTGCACCATCCGAGGGATGGACACACTTGAAACTCAGACCTGGGGGAGGGGCAAGGGCAACATACGTAACCTAAACATCTGTACCCCCATATTATGCTGAAATAAAAAAAAAATAGGGTGTAATAATATTATCTCCCAGTCTAGAAAGGAATAAGTGAGTGCAAAAGAGGTATTTAAAATAGTGCCTAGCACATAGTAAATGTTCCTTGTAAATATTATTATTTATATCAACTAGGAGGCAGATTATAACATTCAATATTATTAAAAATATTTACTGAGTCCCTAATATATGCTTGACACCAGGTTAAGTCCTAGGGAGACAAATATGGCAGAATAAATTCTTGCTCACAAGTCACTCGTAGTCCATAAAAACAAAAAAATTTAACTTGGTATCATGAGTTCAGCGAGGCGAACAAGGTCAGCAGAAGGGGAGGTGATTTGCTCTTAATTGGTGGAGTGGGACAAGTAAGGTGTCCCAGAGAATGAGATTCTGAGCTGGGGTTGAAAGGGTTCGCAGGAGTTGAGCGGAGACATACGTATGGCAGGGCGATTTGTTGAGAGTGTGTGCTCGTGTGTGTTTCTGGCTCTGGGGTAATTAGAAAGAATAGGATCCATCTGTATTGTGTTTTCTGTGTCTTCTCCCCACCCGTTTAAAGAAGGCAGCTTGGCATTTGGGAGTCTTCAGCTCGAGTGTGTTCAGCCAAACGCTGAAGACACCACCATACCCCTTTCAGATTTTTATTTCTCAAAAATCCAGTAAAGAGATCATGTGAATTGTGGTGGGGTGTGGGGGGTGTTTTGAGTACATGTAGTCAGAAGCTGCAGGAGCAACAGGAGGGTTCCTCACTCTAGAAAGTGGTGGTTTGGGATGGTCCCATATGTATTGAGGACTTGCACGGCATCCCAGGGAGGTGGTGGGGGCTCTGGAGGGAAGGACTGAGGGGTGTAGAAAGGTTGGTCCCTTCTTGCTCAGTCTCTGGCCTCACAGCGTGGCTGCAAGGTGGGGCAGGTGAGGGAAGAAAGAGCACCTGCCAAGCCCCACTACAGATGCTGCCTGTACGGGTGGACCCAGCTACCTGGGATGTCCAGCATCCAAACATTTGCCTTTGTAGCCTCAGTCTAATCTCCATGGAAATTCAAATTATTTTCTCTGGGGGATGAACATGCAGTATACACCACAAATCACAATAAACACAAAGGAACCAAGAATGTCAGGGTTAACGAGACTCAGAGAGCATCAGTTCACCAGCTGCGTGCTGAGTACACACACAAAAAACCATTTTTTTCTTTTCTTTTCTTTTCTTTTTTCTGTGCCAGATATTGAAAGATTCTCAAAGAAATGTGATGACTTTTATGGATAAACATTACAGCACCTAATAATGTCTCCTGAAAAAACATACGCACATTCACAACCCAAATCATTATGTGCCCATCATTTTAAGGTATGATGGACTTGAGATATACAAAAGTCATTAGGTGATGGTGACCATCATGTGATCAAGGTCATTTAGAGATGAACTTGTAAAGGAAAAAACCGTGTTCAATAAACACAGACCGAGGGTATCTAACTTGAGGCGAAGAAGCAGTACTGCCAGGGAGGGTTTAGAATGAATCCACCTGTGCACATGAACCTCTTGCTCTCAGACGTGTCCACCATTGGAATTACTCCACTCAGCTTTTTGAAAGTCTGCAGGAAGTGGGTTTTCTTGCTTGCTTGGAGGGAAATTTTCTTTGGAGTGCTTTTCCTGGAAGCAAGTTTGGAAGTGTTCTGCAGAGAGCGTGGGCACATACCCTGGCCTTTTACTCCAGTGCAAAAGGCCAGCTTTCCTGGAGATAGGGGGGTAAACTTTGATAGTGGAACACGCCTTCAAAGGCCATTATTGAGTCTGACCTGAAGGTCAGGTTGGCCCTGATCATCACGCCTCTTAGCTGTGCCCCGCGCTGTAATTACCAGTTCTCATGCTGCTCCGATCGTCACAATGAGGCCCTCGGAAGCTGCCCAAGTCACAGAGCGGGTCTGTCAGCTTCTTCCTTCTCAATGCCCATGATGAGATGAGAGGTGAACAGAAGGTACTTCTCTGACACAGGTTATGTAACAGGAGGCCATCTGTGACCCTGCTCCAAGGCACAGCATCGATGCCCCTCATCTGTCCTCCCTACTTACTGCTCATTGATGGCTCCAGATGTTGAACCAAAGTGATTTCTGAGGTCACCTATTCAGAATATCCAAATGTTCCAGAATATGAGAGGCAAAACAAACCTGCATTGTTCTTCTGAGTGGATACCAAACAGAGCTCTTAGTTTAAGAGCTTTTCTGATCTTTTCCACATAATCTCAAGTTTTGTTAAAAAAAACAAAAAGTCCCCACAGTAGTGCTCAATGCTGGTGAGTGTGCCACTCAGTGGGTGACCTTTGGGCACCTAAGTGATAGGAGTATAAATCTATATGTTCTGTTTGGCAATAGGTTTCAAGAGTTTGAAGAATATGCATTATTTTTAACCCAATACCTCTACCCTTATTCTAATAAAATAGTCTGAAATTCAGACAGCACTTTATGGAAAAAGCATCATTACTGTGAAACCTTGGAAACAAACTAAAATAGCCCATATTTAGGGGAAAAGTACTTTTTGCTGAATTCCTCAATCAATGGAATGTATTTAAAGCCATGTGAAATGAAGTTTACAAAGAATTTGTACTGAAAAAATCACTTACGTGCTAATGATTCATTTACAAAACAGAATATACAATTGAATATACAATATGGTCTCAAGTTAAAATTTTTAAACGTACCAATGAAGAGAAAAAGGAATAGATTCCAATGTTTAAGGCAGTTTCTTCCAGGCCATAGGATTATGGGCAATTTGACTTATTCTCTTCAATCTTTTTGTCATTGTCTCAATTTTCTATGACATGCATGCATTCGTTTCATACAATAGAAAGATGTTACTTTAACAGTCGAAACTTTGGTGATCAAAGTCAGAAGGGTGATTTCCTGGGGGTAGGGGATGCTGTTGGCTGGAAAGGGACATGGAGGAACTTTCTGGGGTGACGGAAATATTCTACATCTTGATTTGAGTGGTGGTCATATGGTTGTACACAGAGATAAAAATCCATTGGGTTGTACCATCAATATATCCACCGTCAGTAAATTTTGCCTCAATTTTTAAATGCAGTATGTTGATCTTTCCATTCCTTTCATTGCATAAAGCCTCTCTGGTCTTTCTTCCATGACATTCGTGGCCAGTCCCTTATTTCCAGATGGCACCATCATTCCTGTTAAGTTACTCCTATCCCCATGTTCTACCCCCGCCTTGATATCGCAGACACCTTCTGGGAAGAACCTCATTGTCTCTTCCCTACAAAGCTCTCCAAAGACCTTTCCTACTTTTTAGCCTGTATTCTGCTACTTACTTGCCAAGTGACCTCAGGTAATTCACTTTTCCTTTAGTTTTTTCTTTTTTTCATTTTCAAACTCGAGGGTAGGGATTTAATAACTCCTACCTCATCAGGTTATATTGTGCAGATGAGGAATGACATATATAAAGTGCTTCTCAACAGGGTCTAAGACATAGTGAGCATCTGATAAGTAGAATTGAATATTATGCTTAGCCACGCCAGTCTCCCATCTCCCGTTGATCCAATACTAACCCCACCCATTGTTCAAAGCATACCCAACTCTTCTAAAAGCCATTTATGACCACTCCAACTTTCATGGGTCTGCTAGTTTTTATTGTTCAATTTTAGCCCTTAACTACACTGCCATATAGAACTTGTTGCTATTTCATGGTGAAGAAAAATAAGATTTATTGGTCACCTGCCATATGCCAACATATACACTATCTCTAACCATTTTGCAACAATCCTATGAGATAAGAGTTATTATTTCCAGTTTACAGAGGAGGAAACTGTAAAATCAGAGACTCAGAGATTTGTCTAAAATCACTCAGCTGGATTTGAACCTAGCCCCGCCTGAGCTCAAAATCTGTGTTTTTTTCCTCCTTCTTTGATGTGTGCTAGTTATTTGCCCAGTTAGACTTGAACATTTCTTGAGGATCAGACATTATCAGCAGGAAGAGGCATAGCAATCATTCATTCATTCAATAAATATCTACAGAGCACTGTGACAGATGCTACATGTCCCCTCCCTCCTTCCTCTTAGGTCTTACCAACATAGATAGTGTACAAAACCCAACTCCTAATGTTGACATCCAAAACTCTGCACTTACAGATTTTCTCTAGCCACCAGAGCATAACTCTGCCCGTGGCCACGGCAGACTGAAAGTGGAGAATTTCTGCTCCCTGGGAACAGCCCCCAGGGACTGACGGGAAGTGGTGTATAACTAACTACCCCAGCTCTACCACTCCTCTGACGTGTGTGTTCCTCACTGGCACCTAGAGTTTTCCAGGAGAATTACATTCCATTTGGCCCAATAGTAACTCACTTGATGACACACCCTTTATTGGCTGCTTTCTCTTTTTTGTCTCTCTTCCCCATTTGCTTCCTACTCTTTCTTCACCTCCAAAATAAACCATTTGCACTTGAATCCCTGACTCAGCATCTGCTTTAGGAAGAAACCAAAGATAAGCACATACATGTAGCCTTTATGCAGCTTGCAGCCTAGTGGGGAGACCAGCCATGCAGAAACAAACGGTAAATAAATGATAATTCTAGATCGTGAAGGGTCACCGGGAAAGAACCAAGATGATGTCATATAAAATAACTGAGGTGGAGGAATTAGATACAATGGGCAGGCATGGTTTCTGTGTAAAGTGATCTTCAAACTGAGACCCGAAGAGAAAGCAGGAGCCTGTCACCCACAGGGCCAGGGGAGATCATTGTAAGAAGGGAACATTGAGAACAAAACCCCCGTAGTTGGGGAAAATCCTTTGCATATTTGTATACTCAAAGGAGGACAATATGGCAGTAACTGTCACTGAGGAATTTGGAGATATAAGTTGGTGACAGATCTTCCAGGACTTGCAGGCATGTCAAGAAGTTTGGAACACTGGAAAGCCACTGACGTGGTTTCAGGGAGGTCTTCGCTCTGCACATGAATTTAGAGCCATGCACGGAAGTTATTGCTTTTCATCCTTCTAAGGTCTTGGGATGCAAACCCATTCACCTGGCTTCAGGGAGGAGGGAAGAGAGAAAGGACACAGGGAGGCTGCTTCTACACAGAAGTATGTCAGGAGATGGTGAAGGGACCCTTTGTTTCATCAAGTTCATTTTCCCTTTGATTCCCCAATACCTCTAATTCTGCATGTCACCGGGAAATAGGTGTGCTGCAGCTCGGTGACAGCCTTTTCCAGTGTCTATGGCAACCTAGGGCTGGGGCCATTTTTCCTTCATCGAAAGAATGGGCTGGCTTCCTGAAGATAAATAAAGCCCATTGTTGTTTTCAGCTGTTACAGAGGGAGCGTGCACAGGGGTAATAAAGATACGACTGAATACTGCTAATGATATTGCATGAAATAACATGAATTAAGTAAATCATTTCTCTCCAGGTTAATTATAGATGCTCCGGAGTGAAAATGCCAGAAAGAGCCTTACACCAGGCCTTGCTTCTTATTCCAGCCATTCTTTCATTCTTTCTGGTGTTCTATTTTTTTTGGTGGCTGGAGCCCGGATACCTTATTATCTGACAACTGTGAAAAGAGCTGGCTTCCAGATTCGTGAATTAGAACCACTTAGCTGTGTTCCTGAGAGGAACAATAGAGCTAAACAAAGCTGGGTGGGTGGAGGAAGGAGCATTATTTGACAACAAAAGTCTCCTGACTTACAGATCTGGTGGGTGTAAGACTCTTCTTCTTCTCTCTGCTCCTTGGACAGTAGCTATCTTTCTAAAGGAAGGCTGGTCACATCATTCAATAGCACAAAGACCTTCAATGGCTTCCGGTAGACTGCAAGATAAAACCTAAGCTATTTTCCCCAACCCCTTCAACCTCAGCTCTCACGATGCCCCTTTGTACTTTCTCTGCTGAGCTATTAGCAGTTCTTATACCAAGCTGTGTGGGGCCTCTGAACTTCTGCGTGAGCTGTGCTCTCTTCCTGGCTTATCCACTGTCCTGTTAAAGAACACATGCTCATCTTCTAAAGCTTGGCTCAAGAGTCCCCTCCATGGTAAAGCTTTCCCAGTCTCCCCAGGTAAAACTGTTTGTTCTCACCTTTAAAGGTGGGGGTATATATTCCAACCTCCATATTGCAGACTTTGGGACTGAGCTAGATTGATTGCATCCATGGCCCCAATTAATGGGCTGCCTTTATCCATCCATACCTTTTGCCTGTAATCCTATCAGACATGTGACTTGTTTTGTAAGATGAGATGATAGCAAACTTCATGCAAGCAGAGGCTTGAGAGCATGTGTGGGTTTCTTCTTGCCCTCTCGCACAGCTGGGTTGGCTCACTCTGGGATCTTTGCCGATACCACAAGAACAAGGCTGAGCTGGAGGATGAGAGGTACATGGAACAGAGCTGAGTTGCCCCAGACAAGGCCATCCTAGCCCAGCCAGCCCCCAGCCAACCTGGCTGAAGATGCATGCACAAACCCACCCAAATTGACAGAACCATCCAGATAGTCCATAGTCCAGTAAAACATAATAAATGGCTGTTGTTTTAAGTCACTAAGTTTTAAAATACTTTGTTTTATGCCAATTGTTAAACAATATAGGGGCCCGCAGAGGAGAAGGCTTAGGTCTGGTTGGCTATTGTCCGACCAGGTGCACGAGAGATCACAGCTCACCTCACTCCCAGTCAAGAGTAACAGGTGAGAAAAAGATGGCTCTGCTGCCTTTAGCACATGAATTCTTTCCAGTACAGAAGGATGGTCCAATTTGTTATAATCCCCTCATTCTATACATCAAATAAAGAACTTCTCCTTCTTCAAGGAGTCCCAGTGAGAGGTCAGGAGAAGGCAGCCATGTCTACTTGATCCTTTAGAGAGGACAGAAATTTCTTTTATGGGCTGGTTGTAAGGAGATGAGAGGGAAAGGGCTCCCCCTGCAGGACAAATTTGACCAACCACGCACAGTCATAAAAGGTTGAGTTCCTTGTGCACTTTCTTTCCCTACAAGTGTGTGTTTGTTTGGGAAAGTGAAGGAAGTGCTGTTTCAGTGCAAACCACTGCGGAGGAAATGAAGATAAGAATACAGGCAGAAGGAAAAAGCACTGAGATGCAGGCAGAGTAAGAGAGGCACTTTAGGGAGGGAGTTTGCCTTTGCTGACACCGCTCCGCTCCCCACCCAGACTCACATCTGTGCGTCCTCCCTTCAAAGTGCTAAATGTCACAATAGAAAGTGTGTGACGAATGTTTCCTCCATGCCACGCGTTGCACAAACTCCTTTGTCTCTCACAATGACTACACAGGTGGGTACTGTTGTCATCTTCATTTTACAGATGAGGATAAAAGCGAGTGAGGAAGGCACTTGCCCAAGACCACATAGCAAGTCATGGAATGAGGACTCATATCCAGGCAGACTTGCTCTGACACCTGTCCTTCACCTGGCTTCGATGAAAAAAGCCACACTATGCCTGGTAGCCCAGTATGTGGCAATAGGCATTGGATGTGGATCAGTAGAAATGGACAGAAGGAAGGAGAAATGCCTCTTCTATACTGTGCCTTAGATCTTCAGCCAAACTGGTGAAGGTCTGCCTCTAAGTACTACATGTTTCTGGGCACGTGGCTCCCTTCCCTACAAAGGCATTCACCTGCGGGAAGAGGGGTCTCGAAGCCAGACAATGTGGAAATTTTCCTGTGTTCACCCTTAGTGGGATGCTCCCCTCTGGCTGGTTGAATTCCAGCTGTGTCCTTGGCTCTTCTTACTGTTGCTATCACAGCAACATAATCAGCTACCTCCTTTTTATACCACCCGTCA
Source organism: Avahi laniger (assembly GCA_963575035.1). NCBI lineage: Eukaryota > Metazoa > Chordata > Mammalia > Primates > Indriidae > Avahi > Avahi laniger. Next base: position 20,351 of record CAUYSK010027634.1, read on the forward strand.
TGTTCTAATTCTACTATTTTAGTCCATTTAATTTCTACACCAGAATATTTCCAAATATATGTAACCACATAATTATACCTTTATAAACCATTTATCCAAATTCATTTTATAGACATAATCTAGTACACTTTCCTTCTCCGGAACAAAAGAGTCCCCTTGTAGTCCATATTTTGCATCACCCTTTCTACTTCAAATTTAGATTTTGTCTGAATTTATCTCCCAGTCAGTGAAAAAGCTCACTTCTGCATTGTCTCAAGTCATTCTCTGTCAATTATACTCCTAACATAGGAGGTACCTCTTGTTTCCTCTAAAGAAAGCAAAGTAAAATTCCATTTTGTCTCCCACCCCCGATTGGACTGATTTTAAGTGCAACCTTGGTGTTGCGTTCGCCAAGGACGCATGTGGAAATCAATAAAATAGAGTCCAAAAAAGTGACACAAATTCGCACACGGTAGATAAGTGAGCAGAAGTGCTCATCGCCATTGCCTACAGCCTGTGTTTAGGAAGCATTTGCCTGACCCCAGCTGAATCGTAATGTGCATGTGGAAATTGATAATTATGTTCATTCAGCCCTTTACAAAGTGCCTTCATGTGTTAAGATGCAGAAACATGAAGCTAAGTGCCCAATTCTTTATTAACTCGGTGTGGAGTTTTACAGTTAAAGGCAGCAGGTTTGCATCCTCAATTACCCCTCAGCTTTAAAGTGGCCCTAAAAGGACAAATGAACCACAACTGCACTAATGGCAGCCTCTGGTTCCCCTGGTACGAGGCATCATTCTCCTGCTGGACAAAGTGAATGGGAGTTGATATGGAGCTAGACGCTCTGTTGGTGGCTGTAAGTTTCTCTTTGAGTCAGCTGGAGAAACCTAAGCCCTGTAAGTGGAAAGTTCAGAGATCCGTCTTGTGACCTGGGGTTCGAATCACATTTATTTAATGAATGTATGATGGGTGGCTCCCTTGGGCTAGGGACACTTCCAGGAGCTGGCAGTATGGTGGTGAGAAAGACCGGCAAACAAACACCCTTCCCCATTCTACTGGAAAGAGACAAACACTAAACAAACAAGTAAGCAAGATCATTTCAGATGTAATAAGTGCTAAGAAGAAAATAAAAAGGAACAGAAATCTGGATAGTGACTCCACTTGGCCCATTTCTTGCGGATGTGAATGACTTGCCTATTTCCTGTGCTCTCGCCATGAAATTGGACTTTCTCACCTCACCCTTCTGGAATAATAACCAGGAGCCCTATGCCACCTTCGACTATGACTTCCCTGTTTCCCACTGGAGTTCTGTCCTCTCTAGCAAGATAGACCACTTCTCTATCTCCCACCTGCTGCGTGTTCCTCATTATTGCTCACGTCTGAGTCGGCTCAAGACCACGTGTTTTTCACCACTGTCTCCATGCAGTGCCTAGTATAGTGTTTTGCACAGAGAAATGAATGAATGAATGAATGATTCACTGGGGCAAATCTGGGATGCCAATGTCCATTCTTTAAGACCACTGTATAGTAAAGGATTAATTTTACCCAAAGAGAGGTCTGGTCTTTGCCCTTGGCTACTGAATCAAAATTCCTGGGGCCCTTGGAATGCCATGCCTGATGGAGAGTCTTTGTTTGCCTGAGGGTCTTGGCCACTGGAAAGTTTAACGAGGTGATTTATGGTGGAAGCTTTGGATTATACAATATCCATTCTACCTCCAGAGAAGCTAAAGACTTATGGTCAACCCCATGTTGCCGGCTCTGACTCTGGAGGGGCTACAATTCAAGCAGTACGTGATCAAGCCTCAGTGAAAACTCTAGACACCAAGTCTCGGGTAAGTGTCTGAGGTGGGCAATACTCCGTGCTTATTGTCACACACTGATGAAAGGAACGTAATTCTGCCCATGACTCTACGGGCAGAGGACAACAGAAGCTCTGCGTTTGGAACTTTTCCTGGACTCTGCCCACGGGCTTCCTCCCTTGGCTGATTTTAATCTGTATTCTTTCCCTGTAATAAACTGTAACCGTGAGTATAACAGCTTTCAGTGAGTTCTGTGAGCCCTTTTAGTTAATTATCAAAACTGAGGGTGGTTTTGCCCCCCTCCCCACCGAACTTGCAGTTGGTGCCAAAAGTGAGGGCATTCTCGTGTGGACTGTGCCCTCTAACTGCACAGTCTGCCCTTGTAGCCACCGTGCCTGCCCCGTGTCGCCATGCAGAGAGGAAGATCCAGCGCACAGTGAGTTCTCAGCCTAAGTTCCGAATGACCCCCTTTGGTTGATTCTGTACACAGATACCAGCCCTGTGTGGCCTTCCAGCTTCTGCTTGTTCTCCCTTGTTCTTTCTACTTGACCTCGAACCATTTACCATCTATAATATTAATTCTTCTTGAACTGAGTTTCTTTGTACTGGGTACTCAGCCACCAATAAACACAATCCTCAAAACTTCCTATTGCTACCCTTTATGCTTAGGAGAGACTTCAAACCGGAACTCAAGGTCTGGTAATTTACCTGGGAAATGAGAAGAGAATTAAATAAGTAATTATTCCATATAAGAAATAAAAAATGTGACTAGGGCCTCTCTAGGTAAGACCTTAGGGAGAATTCCTCCCTAGTCAGACATTCTCCTTCTTTCCTCCCTCCCTCCCTTCTTTCCTTCATTTCTTCCTTCTGTTACATTAAGGACAACATCTGACATGTACTAGGAGCCCAGTAAATATCTGCAATATTTGTTCAATGAATGGATGAACTAACCTATACGGAACACCTACCATACTGTATCACTGTGCTAGGCACACAGTGATGAATAATAAAGACATGTTCCAAGTCTGACGTCCTTGTTCTACCAGTCAATCCACTGAACCAAGGGGTATCTGAATGAAACACAAAGAATAATAAGAATAATTTCTTGTGGACACTGATTCTGTCATGTCTCAATTTCTCCTTCCAACAACTGAGCCTCTGTGGGCATGCCAAGATATCACAAAAATTATGGAGACTCCAACCAGAACGAGACATTCGTAGCATGTGCCCATGGCTTATGAGTCAAGCGCAGTCCTGGTTTAGGCATGCCTTAGGGAAAGAGGATTTTTACAAAGGCTCTTAAAGCAAATGCCCACTCTCCCTCTCTCAATCCCACCCTCCTTCCGCCATGTCACCATGCACATGACAAGCGGAGTAGGGCACAAAGGGAGCATTATCAAGAAAAACACGGCCAATTAGTGTATAACCTCCACATTATGGCTGGAGATGTTCTAGTCTATTGATTTCTTACTTTTTTTCCCCCAGGGGCTTTATCTCCTTTGTTATTTCAAATAAGTCATAGCCAGATTATCTGGAACCCCAGGACACACCTCAAAATCTGAAATCACTGGAGGTCATTTATCAGATGGGCAAAGTTTATATGTCAGAGAGAGGGAAGTGTGCTCTCCTCCTCACCTTTTCCAACTTGACGCTTGCTAACAGCACCAGACTACCCTACAGGTCCTGCCTGGAGACCTTAATGGAGGTGTTGTAACACAATCAGCTTAGAGGCAAAGGGCAAAAGAAAAGGCATGGTGCTGTTATCTGGCCATTGGAAGCTGCTCTGCCTTAAGATAATGGTATGGAAAGAAATAAGTTTGCATGAGTCCTTAGATAACCTTATAGTCAGCATCAAGCTTCATATGGTTATTAATATTATCCCCTGGACATGTCCATTTGCATATTCTGTGGACAGTGACTGAGTGTCTACTGCATACCCGTCAATACTGGATTTGTGGCAGATACCAGAAGAGCAAATATAATCCCTGTCCTCTTGGAAATGGGGTCTATTTGACATATAAACAGAGCACATGCAAACAACCTCAAAATAAGTCAGCTCCATGAATGCCTCAAGGAGATGAATGGTCTCATTGTGGTCACCATAAAATAATACAAAGACTTAGTGTTTATCGATCACTTACTATGAGCTGGACACTTTGTGCTCCCTTCTCTAATCCTCACAACAAACCCCTGAGATCCATCGCATTAGTCCCATTTTGCAGATGAGAATGTCCAAGCTCAGAAGTTGTGTGAATTGACCAATGTCACATGGCTGGTTAATGCCAGGATCAGGCCTGGCACTTCAGAATGTTCTGATTCCCCCAAAGCCCATGAGTTTTCTAGCAGTTTGTGTTTCTAGGGCCAACCACTGTGCCTGCCACATGGCGAAGGTTCAAATAGACTTGTTTGATGCTTAAAAGGGAAAGAGCTTATCAGGAGGGTGTTAGAACAAGGGAGCTCATCAGGCCTCGTGGGCCTAATTCTAAAGCCGCCAAGGCTAGTGAGGTCCATAGTATGGGTATAAACCACCTTCCTTCTCTCTGGTGTGACTTGTTCTAGGTCAACTGCAGCTGGTCTGGATTTGTAATGATGCAGAACACCATGGTTAGATCTTGGGGTAAATCCTACTCTGCATTCAAAGAAGCTGGATTTGCCTTCCACAGTTATCACCTTCTCCGAGCCAACTGCTCCATATGGCATGAGCACACCCATTCTTGTCCTTCACTACTCCTTGTTAAAACCACTTTCAGCTTTCCGCTGGTGTCTTTTGCTCTCTCAGGCAGTAATCCATTTCCCAACATGTCATTTATCCAATAGATGACAGAGCAACAAGGCAGCTTTGATTTGTCCAAAGGTGTTTGGCAAATGAAAGAGGTGCCCTTGCTGAGGTGGTAATATTGTTAATGGAAACTTGAACCTGAAGTTATGAAAGGTCTCTCAACCTGGGCACACTTGCCCCTCTTGGGCAGTTCTTAGTTTGTGAAAGGCACTCTCCTGGCAGCTGAGCCCAAGAGAGTTAACTTTTCAGGTTTAGTGACTCTCTAAAGAGCTATAGATTCACTTTGTAAGAGAGTATTCACCAATTCAACAAAGAATTGTTGAGTATCTACTGTGTTCCAGACCTATCAATTTATTCATGTCTCCAACAAAAATATATTAAGCACTTACTATGTGTCTTGCCTTGGGCTAGACTTGGGTGATGTCTAAATTAATAACACATGATCCTAGTCCCCAGAAAACATGAAATTTATCATTTATCATTCATCTATCAAATATTGATAAGATTCATACTCTGTGCCTGACACCAAGCTAAGCTATATTCATTATCTTATTTAATTCTCATAATATCACCATGGCAGATTATATTTTCCTGTTCCATATGCCCTATAGAATTTTGCCATCCCTGTCAGGAGGTGAAATCTCTGTTTCCTCTTCTTAAACCTTGGTGGCTTTTGTGACTGTCTAGTATAATAATAGAGTATGGGGAAAGTGATACTATGTGACTCCCAAGACTGTGCCCTAATGGGCAATACAGCTCTGCTGGCCTCTGTCTTTTGCAACAGCCCCTCTTGAACACAACCATCATGCTGTGAGGAAGCCCAGGACACACGAAGTTGCCTGTGTGGAGGGAGACCAAGGTCCCCGGCCCTTAGTTCAAGTTGAACTCCCAGCCAACATCCAGCACCAACTTGGCAACCGTGAGGGAGCCATCTTGGAAACAGACCTTCAGCTCCCAAATGAGTAGCCACAGCTGACTCCTAGTGGAGCAGAGAGGAGCCTTCCCACCTGAGCCCTGCCCCACCTGCAGATGCACAAGCAAAATAAATGTTTAGGTGTGAAGCCTCTGTTTAGGCATGGTTTGTTATGCAGCAATTGATAACCAGAACAAATGCTGAGATTAATGTCAATATCATCCTCATTTTACAGATAAGGAACAAGGACCTTAGCAAAGTGAAATAACACTAAGGCCACCCAGCTATAAGCTGTGGTTATAAGTAGAGCCCTAATTGGAACCTAGATCTGAATCCAGTTTCCAAATTCCTAGTTGCATTGCTGTACTGGTTCCCGATTCCAGAAGAAATTTAAAAGGGAAGCATTTGATTATTACCATTTACACAGTGAGCAGGTACCATGTACCAGGCATGTGTTAGGTAAAGGTGACAAAAAAAAAATAAATAAATAAGAAGAATTTGACATTGCTCTGAAAGAGCCCAAGGTCTGATGATAGAAACATATCAACTGAAATTATAATGTGATGGTGCTGTCATAATAGCAAGCATGTATTAAGCACTTTCTGCACGGCACTGAGGTAGGTGTTTTATATGCATTAACTCATTTAATAGTTTCTATTATTCTCCTCTTTAACAGATGTGGAATCTGAAGCTCAAGTATAGTCAAGATGTTGGCTGGGGCAACAGTCATCTAAAGGCTTGACTGGAGTTACAAGATCCTCTTCTAAGATGGCTGACTCACATGGTACTGCCGGTGGGTGGCTGGAGTCCTGTGACTCTCCATGTAAACCTCTCCACAGGCTGCTTGAGTGCCCTCACAACATGGCCTCTCCTAGAGTGGGTGATCCAAGAAAGACTAAGTGGGGCAGAAATATTAATATTTCTATGACTTAGCCTTAAAGCCACACTCAACAATTCAACCACATTATATTTATTAAAAGCAAGTCACTGAATTTGGTCCACCTTCAAGGAATAGGGAATTTGACTCTACATTTTGAAGGGAAGAGTGTAAAAGAATTTGTGGACACGGTTTTAAACCACCACAAGTGTTAAGGACAGGAGATCACATAAATGCAGAGGAACAAGTGCCTGACTCAATTCAAGGAATTTTAACTCTTGATTTGAGTCTTTATAAAATTAAATAGAATTAAACTCCTTGTTTAATCCTAGCTTGGAGAAGGAAGGAAAAGTAATTCAGACAGAAGAAACAGCAAGTATAAGATAAAAAAAAAAAGTGGGAGGAACGGAAAGTCACTCAATGTGGGGGCCTGAAGGAAGCATGAATGAGAGATGAGGTTGAAAACATAGGTGAGGACCAGATTTCGGAGAGTACTATGTCATGACAATGAGTTTAGTTTCATCCTATTGTCGTGGGACCAGCAAGGTAATGGCATAGTCAAAACTGTAGCAGTGTAGAAAGTTCACTACAGCTTTCATGTAAAGTAAGATTGGGAAGAATAAACATGGAGCTGGATGACCAGCTGGGAAGCTGTAGTTCCATACTGAGCAAACAGAGGATGGGAAGTAACATTTTGGGTGTGGGGAGGGGGAGGACCCTGTGAGCAGGAGAAGGGGACGTGGTGTCAGAATCAACAGTACTTGGCAAATAGACTCCATAAAAGTCGTGGAACAGAAAGAGACATCTGGGAAGATTCCTGGGCTTGTTCTGGCTGGAGGGCTTCACCTGCTTTCTTAAGAGTTGCCAGTTAACTCTTTTACCTTCTGCATTTGCAGAAATTAATGTCAACTATGTTAAAGGTGATGAACCTGATCTTGGCTTGGTGCTCTGGGGAGCCAAAGTCGAGAAGAAGGAAAAACAAGATTTGCAAATCATGTGTGTGTACAGGGCAGGGAGCCCTGTTTCCCTGAAGAAAGAGCTTGCTTAGCAGATTCCTCATTTAACCAGTTACACTTGGCAGCATTCTCATGGCCGTGGCTGGGGCAGGACTGCTGGCTGCTGAGAAAATATCGAGCAGCTAATCAGCTGGCAAAGAATCGATTCCTGTGTCACATTCTTCCCCTTAGGCCACAAGTCTACAAAATTGCTAAGTGGCAGAGGCTTCTGAATCCTTGCCTGTGGCCCCCTGGAATTGCAGAAGCTTGTTAGTATTGACTTTCATCTAATTACTTCACTATTTAGTTGGCAGGGTTTTCCTTTTTTTAAATTTTTTCCCCTAGTTATCTTATGCCCAAAGGGCATGCTAATTAATAGAAAGGTCCAGACTCTCTCAGATTCAAAGTACGTACTCCTTTCTCCTCATCCCGTTACCTGTGTGTTGTGAGAAATACACAGCAGGTTCCTCACTTAAACTTTCCATGTCTCAGTTACCTAGCTTCAAAATGGGCATCACCCTATTAACTCTGTTACTTCCTTCACAGAGAAATTGTGAGGATTAGCGGAATGAATGGGACTGCAACCTAGTACAGCCTCTATGGAAAGGAG
>CAUYSK010027637.1:0-14025 GCA_963575035.1 Avahi laniger
ATCAAGAATGATATTGTGGGTGGCAGTGCCATCAGAGTTATTCCAATACTGTTGTATGCACAATGTGGAAAAAAGAGAAATGAAAATTAATGTTATATCCTGGGTTCTAATATGAGAGAAAAAATACATATGAAAAGATAAAAGGAAGTATATAGAAATTCTGTAGTCCAAAATTTGAATCACATGTTTTAGTATGCATTCATAAATTATTTTATAATACAAAATACATATTTGCTGTTACTGTCTACTGAAAATACCTAGAACAAATGATTGACCTCATAAAAATCATCATAACATTTCCCAATCGATGTAAGGAGGACTCTTTGGAGAAATGATTGATTCTAGGTGCAACATGAGCCTGGAATAACTTATGCTAGATAAGAAGGAAGCAATAAAAGAGTAAAAGCTTAATGTACACAAGAGTCAGAAGCCAATTTGAGGAATTTCCCCTGGCTGAGACATCCAAATAGGTAGGAATGTCAATTTTAATCTTCCTTGAAATATGTATGCCAAACACTAACATGAACTAAAACAAAAATTATAAATCCATGAGTTTATAATAATACGTACAAAAAGATACTAGAGGACCAACTTGGAATATTGAATAAAGAATAAAATAGCATTCATCTGGGCTTTTCTGTGTGATCTCTAACAATGAATAAGCAAATGGTAAACGAAAGATTTAGAATATAACCATTTTGTAGCACATTATAAACAAAATGATCCAGCCATTGATCACCAATAACTGCTAAGTATTTTTTTTAATTCCCTTTCTGGAACATTTTTGGAAGAAAAAAAAACTAAACCTAAACCTGGATTAAGCCTCTAAAATTTAAATAGCAGCTACAGAAAATCAATAGAGTGAGGACGCAATGAAGTGATACACCACTGCACATTTGCTTTCCATGAATAGTGATAGAATTTCTTGCTGCTCATTAATTGGGATTTTATCATAAAAACATAGCATCATTTTTACTATTTCCACAAAACCGATCCCTAAGAACTAAGTGGATAAGGATAACACTCCCTGTGATGTAGAGACACATCTGACAAAATGCCCCTTTACTAAGTGCTTATTTAGCAACAAAGCAATTCACAAACTTGCATCCCAGCCATGACATAGCTCTGTATCAGTAACTGTTTTATTAGTTGATGCACAAGGTATATTTATATCAAAACATCACATTGTACACCTCGAATATACAAAAATTTTCACCCATCAAATATACCTCAATAAAGTTGAAAAAATAAAGTATTATTTGATTATGTAAATTCACAACCATATTTTTATCTTAAATACATGTTTAATTATTTTATTAAGTGTATAACAATTTTTGCATAAAGTAATTCTTAATAAGTTTTATTACTTTATATAATATATCAAATACATGGCTTATCTGATTATATATATTTTATTGCCAAAACTTTGGGAAACATAAAGAACAACATTAAAGAAAACAATTAATTATAATCTACTAACCAGAATTTCACAGAAATAAAAGTTCATCATTTTGTGGTGTTTCTCATTAGAATGTTACAGGAGTGATAAATAAATGTAAAGGCCAAGATGAACAATACGGTGGGCAAAATGGACATTGCAGTTAAATGTTGCAATTTGTAATGAAAATTAAATTAGTTAACCTATGTAATAGTATTTCAAAAATTGTGAGCACAGTATATGCATTATAATAGCTACTCTTTATCTTATTATTATGGAATAATCTTTTACTTCTTAATGCCTCAACACCTAATAAAGCCTAAGGATAAACAACAAAAAAGGCTTATGTAGAAAACTTTTATATTTGAAAAGATGGTTAAATATCAATTACATTAAGAGTTCTAATTGTAAGAAAGTAGATTTCTTAGCTGTTTTTATTACTCATGAAATATTACATAATTATAAAATATTAGGTAATTACCATAAGTAAATATTTTATAGAAGACAACATTTTAGGCCCTTTGTGGGATACAAAGATGCATGTAACCATCCTCAAGGGAGAGTGACCATGGAGAAGAGTTAGGAGGCTACTGGGAAATCTAAGAATGGCTTCCAGAAATCCCTCATGGTCTATAATATGGCAGAGATGTGGCCTGGACTTTGCCTTGTTCCTAGGAGATCAAATCTTTTGAGGTCAAAGCAAATATACTTGAAGTATTTTAGATCTAAATAAACCAGAGGGAAGCCAGATCCTAGTTTAAAAATCTGTAGTCATAATACCCAATATTGTCATGTCATTCTCTGTTCTCTCTTTAAATATTACTTTGTTGAACATCTAGTTCAACATCATTGAAGAGGAATATAGTGTATTTCCACATCTGAAGATGTTGATGTTTCATTTTTATTTCATGAAATATTAATCATTATAAAATAGGGGAAAAATAAATCAAATTCAATTAGTGTGAACATTGGCAGTATCTGAAGGAGAAGCAATGATTTTACATTCTATCCTTCAGAACAGAAATTTTACCATCTAAAATATAGAGGAGATAGTGGTCAGGATTTTAGCAACCAAATCTACAGAATAGTATATCCACACAGTGTTTGAATAGCTGGGGATTCACTGTACAGGTTAGGATGAATGCGAAAGGTTTTCCTATACATTTCCGGATATCCTTATGAATGAGTAGATCCGTAAAGATGAGTGATCTCATGTGGGGCAAAATTATTAGGGAATGAAACATTTTTCCGTAAAACTTAATAGCTCAGGAGGGAGAATGTTCAAATGGAAAATGTACTGTGCTACAATCCGAGTGACATTGCTGCTAAGATCTAAGGCAAGTAGTTATTTTTCCAATTTGTCCATCAGAGAAAAATGAAAAATCGATTAATATTGCATGTCCCTTTAAGCTCAAAAATAAAAATGTGCTTCTCTGTCTCTCTCTCTCTCTCTCTCTCTCTCTCTCTCTCTCTCTCTCTCCATAATATATATATATAAATATATACACATACACACATTTGTTGTAAGTTATAGAACACATCAAACATTAAAGATTCTGATGGAAATATAAAACAATCCAATAAACGAATAAGTAAATATCTTCCTATTTGTTAGATAAAATAATTACCTTTTTATTCTATCTATAGTAAATATACATTATATATATAGATGTTCTCATATTATCTTGACAGAAAAAAATAATAATATTTAAAATAAAATTAATAATTAAATTATATAATTATTAAAATAAAAGTATTTTATTTGCTAAAAATCTTTAGTTTATTATAAAAAGAGTAAAGATTTGTTACTTTAGTTTTCTAATTTTCCCTTTTGCCATTTTGTTTTTAGGTGGTAATATCCTTTAATATATACATAATGGAAAAAGAAAGAAAAACATGGGTTTCATGTGATTGTTTCAACAAAAAAGGTGATGATATTTTGCATCAATTGAGCCCAATGCAAGATTTATGGATTTTATTCACCATCTCTCAATAATGTAGCTTACTTTATGAAGATTTCCTGACTTCTTCTGCTAGATTTAAAATAAAAAAACTAGAATATAAACTGGATGCAGAAATATGTATTAAAACATACTACAAACTAGATAGTCAAAATAACATTGTCATAGATTATAGAAGATATTTTAGAATTGCTTCAGTGATGATGAGATAATGATATTCAATCAGGATGAATTATATCTTTCATCTCTTCCCTTTATTTCTCTTTCTACCTAAATATCTTTAAAAGAAGAAAAAAGGAGAAAGAGAAAGAGAGAGGGACAAAGAAAGACATGAACCATACAATAATCACAGAGTTTGTCCTCCTAGGCCTTTCTGATGATCCTGACCTTCAGATTGTGATTTTTCTTATTTTATTTATCACATATCTATTAAGTGTCACTGGAAACCTGACTATCATCACCCTAACCTTGGTGGACTCCCATCTGCAGACGCCTATGTATTTCTTCCTCCGGAACTTTGCTTTCTTAGAAATCTCCTTCACAACTGTATGTATCCCTAGGTTTCTGGGGTCAATTATCACCAGGGATAAGACCATTTCCTTTAACAACTGTGCAGCCCAACTCTTTTTCTTTATCTTCATGGGAGTGACCGAATTTTACATTCTAACTGCCATGTCCTATGACCGCTATGTTGCCATCTGCAAGCCCCTTCATTACACAACCATCATGAACAGGAAACTCTGCACACTGCTTGTCCTGTGTGCCTGGTTGGGTGGATTTCTGACTATTTTCCCACCCCTTATGCTTCTCCTCCAACTGGATTACTGTGCTTCCAATGTCATTGACCACTTTGCATGTGACTATTTTCCCCTCTTACAACTATCTTGCTCAGATACATGGCTCCTGGAAATAATAGGTTTTTACTTTGCTTTGGTTACTTTGCTATTCACTCTGGCATTAGTGATTTTATCTTACATGTACATTATCAGGACTATTTTGAGGATTCCATCTGCCAGTCAGAGAAAAAAGGCTTTCTCCACCTGCTCCTCTCACATGATTGTCATTTCCATTTCTTACGGAAGTTGTATATTCATGTATGCTAATCCCTCTGCAAAAGAAAAGGCATCACTGACAAAAGGAGTAGCTATTCTCAATACCTCTGTTGCTCCCATGCTGAACCCCTTCATTTACACCCTGAGGAACCAGAAAGTAAAACAAGCCTTCAAAAATGTGGTTCATAAAGTTGTGCTTTATGCAAAGAAATGATTTTTTTTTGTCAAAACTAAAGTACACTATTAAAAAGCAATTAAGTGCAATCTTGAAATTCCTGAATATCTGTATCAGCATCCTTGCTTTCTTATAGTTTCTTTATATGCCACATTATACTTCATTTGATATTTTTCCCAGTCCATTTCTTCCACTTCCACACCCGTTTCTCCAATGCATTGTTTATTGACTTACTTAAAGATACAGTAAAATTTGTTTACCCTATAGTATTTTCTCAAAATATATAAAATAGTTTAATTCTGTTATATCAGTTGCTAAATGGCACATATGTTATCACAGTGTACTTCAAACGCAGAGTCTCAAACTTTAATTTTTTCTATATTTTCAAGACTAATATTGACAATGATATAAAATGTTTTAAACCCTACATGTTTTGTATCACTGTCCGTTAAATTCAATCCCTAGAGGCAATATACTCTATTGCATTGTACTTTAAATACAGACCTTTACTTTGTGAAATTTAGTGCATGCCACTGCTATTAATATTTTCTTTGTAAAGTAAATTCCTCATTGAAAATATAAAAATAAATTTAGGATGCACTGTAATTATGTTAATTATATGAACATCATTTAAATAATTAATCATTTGGCTTGAGGTATAAATCACTGATTACTGGCTGTACTGTAGTAGTATTTAAACTTCAAATGTTCATTTTTCTCTCATGATCTTCCAAATGATATTATCTTTGTAAACTTTGCCTAACACACTTTATTTTTAAAGTTGTAACTACTATAACTTACAAAGTAAAATGTAAAAAAATCAAATATTTATGAAATAATGGTAAGTTTAATTATACAGATATAGTCAAAGAATTTTAATCTTTTACTCTCAACTATCTGCTGATACAATATGGAAATCAAATCATTCGAATACAAGAAATTAACATGGGAATATCTCTCTGAGGATCTTAATCCTCATGATATTTTACGGATTAACGCATGCCTATGTTTTAAATAGTTTCAAATACAAATATGCCATTTATTTACTTATTTATCTATTCATAAATGTGAGGGTCTACTAAAAAAAACGATTCAGTGATTAAAAAGATTTGTTCTTACCCTCATGCAGATTTAGTAAGAGAGAAAAAAGAAGGAAATGGACTATCACAATGCAATTTTATGTGTTAGATCTCTACGAAAAAATATATTGTACAGATGCATAAATATATTAATATCTAAATAAAAATAGACTTGCTTACTTCATTAATAATTTACAAAATGATAGCAATAAGAAAGATAGAATAATTGTTATTTTTATTTTTTATACCAGGATAACAGCCATGATAGAGGTAAAAAAAAATACAATATAACAAAGCTTCAGATAAATAGACACACCACTAATATTTAACATTTAGTTAGCACTTAAAAATGTCAGACATATTACTAAGTACATAAATTCATGTATTCCTTTATACTATCTATGATGTACATAGTAATAATTTTTCCAGTTACTAAATGAATTGATCAATGCCGTCACACAAATAATATGACTGGATTTTAGGCTTTTAAACTGGCATGTCTGGACAAAAACTGTGATTCTGACCAAACTTATTAAATTAAAATCTTTTTCTTAAGTATAATACTTCATCTATGCAACTGTAGCAAAAAGAAAAAAGTATTAACCATATATGTGCATTTGGGTGTACATCAAAATATTATTTCAATTTTGTGCCTTCATATCAATAATTAGCAAACAAATAAGATACATAATCTTCAGTTAAATGAGTTGAAGACTGTTTGTTGAATTTTTTAGTTATAATACTTGATCTTCAACTTACCATCATCAGCAAGAACTTAAGAAAATTAGACACACTAGCCTTTTGAAGTTGATACTTCAGTTTTGATATTATTTGTTTACTGTGAGATCAATTATAAATTACATGGATACTATTGTTTAAGTAAGAAATGTTATTCGAACACCACATTAGCGCCTGCAAAGCCTATGGTATAAAAGACTTATATTTTGTTGCAAACTCATGGCTTTATCTGGCTCTTAGGAGCTTGGAGCAACTGCTATCCCAACAGGCAGAGGCAGTCATTCTTGCAAGCAGCCATCAATCAAGTTGCCAATAAAATTTAAAAGGCATCTGCACTAGAATGTTTATAGCAGTACAATTCACAATTGCAAAGATGTGGAAACAACCCAAGCGCCCATCAATACATGAGTAGATTAATAAAATGTGGTATAGGTATACCATGGAGTTCTACTCAGCCACAGAAAACAATGACGATACAGCACCTCTTGTATTATCCTGGATAGAGCTGGAACCCATTCCACTAAGTGAAGTATCCCAAGAATGGAAAAACAAGCACCACATGTACTCACCATCAAATTGGTATTAACTGATCAACACTTATGTGCACATATAGTAATAACATTCATCAGCTGTTGGGCAGTTAGGAGGGGGGGAGGGGATGGATAGATTCACACCTAATGGGTGCGGTGCACACCATCTGGGGGATGGACACGTTTGAAGCTCTAACTGGGGTGGGGCAAAGGCAATGTATGTAACCTAAACATTTGTACCCTTGTAATATGCTGAAATAAAAAACAATAACAAAAAAATTTTTTGAATAAAATAAATATTAACAGCAAGGAGAATTGTGCTAATTAAATACATGTTGAAACAATATGTCTTCTTCCCCATTTATTTGGGTACAGACCAATATAATTTGCTATTCAGCAAGGAATCAAGACTGGATGGACTCACTATTGTCATTATAGTTTCACTATCATGGTGAGGAGTTTTTGACCTCGGCATGGTGAATTATTCCTGTGACAAGAACTTTGGCTGTTAGGATAAACTGTGTCCTTGAGGAAGTCATTTTCTTGCGCCTTGTTTTTCTCATAAACTTATGTACATTTGATGAGCTAATACGTATACAGTAGTTCCCTCTTAACCATAGTTTCGCTTTCCATAGTTACAGCCACTGCAGTCTGAAAATATTATATGGGAAATTCCAGACAAACAATTCATTAGTTTTAAATTGCACATCATTGTAAATATCACGATGAAACCTTGCGCTGTTCGGCTCCATCGCAAGGACACGAATCATCCCTTTGCCCTCAGATCAACTGTTGCACTATTGCAGTATTTACTTAACAATGGCCTTAAAGGTCAAGAGTAGTAATGCTGGCAATTCAAATATGCCAAAGACAAACTGTAAAGTGCTGCCTTTAAGTGAAAAGGTGAAAGTTCTGAACTTAATAAAGAAAGAAAAAAATGGTTTGCGGAGGTTGCTAAGATCTTCGGTAAGAACAAGTCTCCTATCTGTGAAATTGTGAAGAAGGGAAAAGAAATTTGTGCACCGTATATCGGTGGGTTTCAGCCATCCATTGGGGGTCCTGGAACATGTCCCATGCAAATAAGGAGGAGCTACTCTAGAGAACTCAAACAGCTGGCAGGTAATTGTTTATTGGCTGTTATCCATTATTATTAATTTCTAGATACCAAAAGGATCATTGCTGAAAAACAAGCACCACATGTACTCACCATCAAATTGGTATTAACTGATCAGCACGTAAGTGTACACATAAGAATGACATCTATTGGATGTCGGGCAGGGGGGATGGGGAAGGGGGAGAGGACGGGTATATGCATAGACAAAGAGTGCGATGAGCACCATCCGAGGGACAGACGCATTGAAGTTCGGACTTGGGGCGGGGTGCAAGGGCAACATACATAACCTAAACATCTGTACCCCCATAATATGCTGAAATAAAAAAAAAAGAATCATTATTCACAAGGCAGAAACTCTCATTGAAAACAGAGTGGTCCTCTCTCAGGGATCAAAATTCCTTCAGAGCTCCTGTTGCTCTGGATTAGGAAATGCTATGTTCTTCTCCTCCCTTAGATTGATTTATGCCATATCTTACACTTGTTCTTCCACTGAATTAAGTTGACTTATTTTTTTCAGTCCTATTTTATATTAATTTTTTAAGATTTATTTTAAAAGATTTTTTCTGATTATTTTAGAAGATACTGAACAACTTTAATTGTTCCCACTTTTTCACTCATTAAACACTGAGACACTTTCTGCAAATTAAGTATATACAGTAGATTTAAAAATTTCTCACAAATTCTGAAAATTCCAGAAAGTAGGAATTTATAACATAAAATTGTTTTGTTCTGTTTTGTCTATGGATGTCAATGAATATAATTGTTTCTAGTGTCTCAGTTTATATGTTTTTCCTGAAAAATTTTGACCAATTGACCCTATTTTTCATTTTATAAGATGATAATTATATAATTCCATCATTGACTCATAAGACATTTATTGAATATCCACGTGGTGTTGTGACTGTGCTAGGCAAAGGTGCAGACCCAAAACTATGCCACAGTTTTCCCTAAAGAAGTTTAATTTCTGGTCAGAATTACAATCCTGCAGGGGAGTTGGAGTTCACCTCTAATCCCTCTTAAACTCTTACCTGGGCTCTTTGGCTAGATCTAGAAACCAGATTGATACCAGGTGGATTAATAAGAGAAAGGTACACAAATTTTATTAGTTTTACACGTACTTGGGGATCTTAACAAGAGAGTGAAACCCAAAGATGTGGCCAAAGCAAGATGCCTTTATGCTTTTTAGACAAAGAATGATAAATTTGAGAAGAAATGACAGGACACAGAAAATCTGGATAGGGGAAGTAAATTTTCTAGACGAGTCATTAGGACATATATTGGAGGTGTAAACTAGTGGAAAACAAGGGTTACTTCCCTAGGTATATTCATTTAGGTCCACTGCAGTCCCCAATTCCCAGTCTCTGATGATAAGGGCTATTTTCTTGCCCTGCTATGGCGAGAGTACCCTCCCTGAGGAATCTTTATGGCTAGCTGCATGTAGGAAAAGACAGGTCAGCTAGGAAAACTGAAACTAAAATTTCTCCATTGTTTTTAACTTTAAATAATTAATATACTCATCTGGTATGTTTTAGATGGCAAATCCTTCACTCCTTTAATCCCAACACAAATATATAAAAATATAGATGGAGTTTTGAAATATAAATATTTAGTTTTTATTAATACTACTGATAGTACCTATGGATTGGCTCACTGTGACTAGGAATCAAGTTTCCTCAGAGAAAGTTCTATTTGATTCAAATCTAAAGGATAATTAAGAGGGGGCACTTTTCAAAAATGTAGATGAGGTGCTAAGGAGAGCTGTGTAAGTGCTTAAAATTGCTGGGAAAATAGAACTCCAATATCAACATCCATATACACACGTGCATGCCAGAGAACTAATGAATATCTGATAATACTTTTTTTTATTTCAGGGTATTATGGGAGTACAAACATTTTGGTTACATGTTATGACTTTGCCACACCCAAGCCATGATCTGAGACGTGCTCTTTCCCCCAACAACGCTCACCGTGTCTATTAGTTGTTGAGCTCACCCACCCCAACCGCAATTTTTCATATTTTCTATGAGAGAGTTGGGTTTGTGTTTCTTTTTAATTTTTTATTGTGATAAAAAATAAATAACATGAGATCTCACTTAAAATTTTTAAAATGAAGAGAACAGTGCTATTAGCTGTAAGTGTAATGTTGTACAACAGATCTCTAAAACTTTTTTACTATGCGTAACTTAAACTTTATACCCAATAAAGAACAAGTCTTCATTTTTCTCTCCCCCGGTCCCTGACAACATTGTACTTTCTGCTTCAATGAGTTTGATTCCTTTAGATATCTCGTGTAAGGAGACTCACACAGTATTTGTCATTTTGTGACTGTCTTATTTCATATATAATGTTCTCAAGGTTCATCCATTTTTGTAGCAAATGACAAGACGTAGATAAAAGGAAAAATGCAAAAATATAGTATGGGTAAAAAAGCAGAATGTAGACATATAGAGAGAATAATAACCAGATTTAGATGGGAGAAATTTTCAAGGAAAAAATGTTCTGTGGAAAAAAGTTTTATTTTAGATATTCATACAATTTGGCTTCCATAGTCCATGATATAATTCCAGTCTACTGAATTCCTACACTCTGCCTCCTGTGTAGTCTCCAATACCTGAGGATGGACATGGCAAAGAGTTTATTATCTGTGGCTTCAGAAGAGAAGCAGTAGGCTGGAAAACATGAATGTGAGCCAGGCAGGAAACTCAGAAATCTGTCAGATGTAACTCCAATGGCTTTCAAATTTTGGAGGTGTTCCCATTTCAGTGAGCTTTATCCTGACAATTTGGCTTTCTTATATTGTACTTATAGACAATAATGAAAGCGACAGAAATTAAGAAATAAAATGCTTTTACTGAAGTTGAAGAAATGAGGCATTTCCCAATAGGAAGAAAACCTTCAGGGAAGTCTCTTTTAAAGTTAAATATTTAAATAAATGTTGGCATTTTGTCTCTAAAAAATCAGTAAAGACTACCTTGCTCACAAACACACCTATGATGATGGAGACAAGACAACTCATTTTTTTCTTCATCCAGCTCTTTATATGAATATAAGTTGCCTCATAGATTTTTGTTGTCTGTTTGGAAAAATGAAATAAGTTAAATGTTTAGTCAATGCCTTGTAGTCAACCAATCTCAAAAAATAATTGCTATATGTTTTACTGTTGAAGAGTTTATGAAAGAAAATATGAAAATGATCACTATTTGGATAAAAAGCAAAAGAGTACAATTTTCATAGGTTCCCAGTACTTTTCATCATTTCTACATAAATATGTTGAAAGTATAATTTCAATGCCTATCTTAAAATGCATCAATGATAAACTCAACACATCTCAATGCTCTGTATTGTTTTATGTGTTAACTAGTGGTTTATTCATTATTTCCTGTTTCCTTTCCTTTCCTCTTTCAAATATTCTTAACTTTCAATTCTATTAATGATCAGCTCTTCTGGGATTAAATGCTACATGCCGTATGTCCATATTTGTACCTTTAAAGAAAATAAGGAGAAATTATTAAATATCAAATTTATCTTACATATATGTATACATATAATAAATGAGTATATATTTTTTCTACTCATGAAACTTGCATCTTCAATGCAGAATATTTAGAAATGAACACATTAAAAATATTTAATCCCAGATTTTCAAATATTTATTTTTTTGGTTCATGAATATTTTTTCAATGAGAAGATGTCATATATACAACTATAAACAAAGATTTAACAAAAGTAAATGATACAGTGAAGGAAGTAGTCAGAAGGCAATAAACGCAAGTTTTATCAAATATTGCTATGACATTAGTCATATGGTATGGGAAGGGTTTCCCTAATTTCAAAGAAGCAATTCAGGATATAAAACTCTTCATAGGTTCCTAATATTGCCCATTTCAGAAGACTATTAAGAAATCCAAAGCAGTATTTTCTACCATCTCTTTGTGGTATGATAAAGATCTCTTTTCTGAGTTGCCAAAATTTAAAGGATATAAGCATGCTGATTCTCCTGAATTTCTAAGAGAAAAATATGGACTTGTGCAATTATAGAGGAATCGAATTCTAAATCAAACTTTTATATATCCAATATCATATATTGTCTATATGCCTCATTTATATCAATAATTATGTTTTTATACTTTCTTATCAATATTTATAAGAAGACCAATGTCAATGATTTATCTGTATCTTTTAATGATGCCTCGCCTTGGCACTCTGTGTTTACTTAATGAATTCCCATGAGCCAACAAAAAAGACACAGATAAAATAAGTCCAATTCCATTTATACACCATGCATAGAGAGGGACATTCCTTATTTTCTATTGTTCAAATTAGCATTTTCAGGAAAACGTAACATTCTCTGAAGGCTAAGAGAAGTATTACTTAGATTCTATGGATATTTAGGGTTACAAAATATTTATATAAAATGTTTGCATAAATGCAAAGGTAATTGTTTTAACAAGCGTTTATTACATGGAAACTAGAAAGTGGTAGAGTACTTTACTAGTTAATCTGGATATAACTGTGTTTATAAATGGATCTTGTATGAGAGGGGGAAAGCAAGAATTAATTGTAATATAATAAAATGTTTCAACTATTTGACAATATCAGGAATTAAAGATATTGTGGGTCCAATATTATAGAAACAAGAAGAGCTATAATTTCTGAAAGCCATGAAAAACTTAAATCACCACACTTGTTTTGAGAGTACAAAGAAAAACAAATAAATTGCCAAATCGATTTGCCAGTTCTGAAATTATATGACTATTTAAGAAAGCCAGATGGTAGAATTTCAGACTAAATTATCAAGAAGAATCAGGAAGTAAGTACATTTGTTACTGTTAAATATAATACATATTATTCTACTTTATTTTTATGTTTTAAAATACTATTTGTATATGATTGTGGACTTACAACTCTTACAATTTTAAAAATTAAATAATTGTTTGTTACTAAGAAAATGTTATTCCGAGTAAATGTTATTTCAACAATCTACTTGTTCATTTCCTATAGCAAAATCACAAATAAAAATCTGAATTGTGTTTTGTATGAATTCAGATGTTTTAGGCAATGATTTGTTCTAGCAACAGAAGTTTCCCTTTCTTGTTCTTCTAGCTTTTTTGCTAGAAGAGGGAAAAAAATGAGACATGGAGGATAATAGCATTAATCAAACCTTTCAGCAATCTAGGAGAGAATGCCAACAAAACATAGCCATGGATAAACATATATTTTCAAAAGAGATGATTACTGTAGTGATTGGTTGTTTAACCTTGTGAAAGTTTCCTGAACTTTGTGGGACTGAGTTTCTCAAAATATCATGTTTTAAGCTCAGTCTAAATAAGCTCTGTAAATTTTCAAATTCTGTATTTAGCTTATGCTACATACGTTACGGATTCTTTTTTATAACATTGAGGAAAGGAAAAAATCAATTAGAAAACTTTCATATATTTTTAAATATTTTTAAAATCAATTACAAGCTTAATTTTAAAGAAACGTTAGAAGAACTAGCTTCTGTAAATGCTAACACTAGAATTTTTTATCCATGGCCTGTAATAGTGTATTTTCAATGAAAAGAGATTGATTTTTAACTTCAGATAATATTTATTACTTGAATGAAAGGTAGAATGGGAATTGGAGAGGGCTGCTGATGGAAAGTATATGGGTTTTTACAAATATTTTATAGATTATTCATAATTATAGATATTTTTAAAATGTTATATCCTATCCTCAATAGTGTTTTATTTTTTGTTTATAATTCTATAGGGAAAACATACATTTTCTGTTCTAAAAAGGAAAAATAAAGATCAGGAATGAAAAACCACACAGTACCCACAGAATTCATTCTTCTAGGGCTGTCAGATGACCCAGAGCTTCAGATTGTCATTTTTCTCTTTTTAATTATCATGTATATATTAAGCGTCACTGGAAACTTGACCATCATCACTCTCAC
>CAUYSK010027638.1:0-13318 GCA_963575035.1 Avahi laniger
CTATCTCTCACTACTCACAAAAATTAATTCAAGATGGATAAAAGAGTTAAATGTAAGGCATGAAACCATAAGAATTCTAGAGAAAAATGTAGGAAAAATTCTTCTAGATATCAGCCTAGGCAAAGAATTTATGAATAAGACTCCAGTGGCAATCACAGCAAAACCAAAAATAAATAAATGGAATTTGATTAAACTAAAAAGCTTCTACACAGCTAAGGAAACAACCAACAGAGCAAATAGACAACCTCCAGAATGGGAGAAGATATTCATAAGCTATACATTGGATAAACAGCTAAAAACCAGAATCTACAAAGAATTCAAGCAACTCAGCAAGCAAAAAACAAACAAACCCATTAAAATGTGGGCAAAGACATGAACAGAAGTGTTTCAAAAGCAGATAGACAAATGGTCAATAAAAACATGAAAATATGTTTAACATCACTAATCATCAGGGAAATGCAAATTAAAACCACAATGAGATATCACCTTACCCCTATTAGAATGGCTTTAATTAAAAAGTCCAAAAATAATACAAGTATGCTGGTGTGAACGCAGAGAAAAAGGAATGCTTATACTGTTGTTGAGATTGGAAATTATTACAACCTCTATGGAAAACAGTATGGCGATTCCTCAAAGAACTAAACGTAGACCTACTATTTGATCCCCAGCAATCCCACTACTGGCTATCTACCCAAAGGAAAAAAAGTCTTCCTATAAAAAAGACAACTACACGCAAATGTTTATTGCAGCACAATTCACAATTGCAAAGATGTATAATCAACTCAAATTTCCATCAATCCATTGGTGGATTGCTAAAATGTGGTATATAAATATCATGGAGTACTACTCAGCCATAAAAAGGTTGAATTAATGCCTTTTGCAAAAATTTGCATGAAAATGGAGACAATTCCTCTATGTGAAGTATCTCAAGAATGAAAAAAGAAACACCATGGGTACTCTCTATTAAATTGTAAGTAACTGATGAGCACACATGTGCACAGAGGAAAGTAAAACTCAGTGGAAATCATGTGGTGGTGGGGAGGGAAGGGGGGAGGAGCAAAAACTTACCTAATGGGTCCAATTAACACTATTTGGGTGATGGGCACACCTATATCTGTGACTCAAGCATTACAAAAATGATCCATGTAACTGAAAACATTTGTTCCCCATTAATATTTTGAAGTAAAAAATAAATAAAATAAACTTGCAATCTCTATGCTTATCTTAGCTCTTTCAATCTCCGCTCATCCTATACTATTTTTTTTTAATAATACTAGTCACGTACTGTGTAATACTAGTCACATACTGTGTAACTCTCTGTAGGGTGACCATAGGTCATGGTCTGCCTGAGACAGAATGGATTTATGCCTGATATTTTGACATAATTATAAAGAGCATTCTCTTTCCCTTTTCCTATTATTTTACTCTCGAAAATGAAATCTCTTGGTTTGACTAATCTATTTATAACAACAAATATTTTTGTTTATTTTGTTCATAGTTCAAGAACAATGGCTCCCAAATGGTAGATACTCAGCAAATATATGTTGAATGAATAAGTGAACTAATCAACAAGCTCAATATTTGAACCATGAAGTTTGTGAGACTATAAGGGACTATTGTTCGACTCATACCTGAAAAACTCAGAGGCAGTAAACTGTGTCTGGACATTCTGAATGGTAGTGAAAGGAGAGAGGATGCCAGATGCACCACTTCTGAGGACCTGGCCCAGGTTTCTATGTCCTATAGATCAGAGGCAATAAGGAAAGGAACTGGCTAGGGGTCAAGGTTTGATGATCACACCACATTGGACATTTTGATTAATGGCATACGGCTATTCTTGGGACTAGAAGCAGCCTGAGAAATGTTTAGCATTTATGGCTAGAAACACTAGGATTAGTCTGAGATATCATCCAGGAGTAAGAAAAGAACTAGCCTATGAGGAAGTTTAAAAGGACAATAAGGAAAAAGAGGAAAGGTGGTTCATGCTGGTACATTTGTGTGAAACTGTTCATAAGTTAATATTTAAAAGTGTAAGCTAGGGGGTATGATATAGCTGGGTTTAAATTCCTCCCCTGCATCTTAAAAACTGTTGGGCATTGGTCAAGGATTGCTTATCCTCTCTATACTTCACATTACCAATGGGCCAATATATTTATAAGGAGATATTTTTTCATATGAACATTTTCAACAAGGTGGCTTTGGGTGAATAAAGTGTGTGCATGTGTGTATAATTTACATATATATTTTTTTCTGGCTAATTTGGTTAAAGATGAAAGTTTTGAGAAAAACTATAAAACATTAAATTCCTTTTTTAGGAAAGGAAAGATTAAAAAAATGTTTTGGCCCACCTTGGCAATCTGTTCATATCCATTAAGTGCCTCTATAGCTCAGAAGACCCATGCCCTATCTTTAATGGCCTACATACTTGAGAAGTCAACATAGACATGTCATAAACTTTGCAACTATTAACTGGTTACGAATTGATTTTCTATTAAAATGCTGATGATGTGCAGAGGAGAACTGGTGTCTTCTCTATCATGATTGTGAAATCATCATCAACTTCCTGTAAAAAAATCAAAACCAGGAAAGAGAATTACTATTTCTGCAAAGAATTTATCAAAGACATGTTGCCAGATTCAGAGAGAAATCTTAAACTTAGTGATTCTATTCTCTGTGATAAATCTTGGAGTGAAAGCAATTATCTTTATAGCTAAAGTAAAATAAACCAAAGAAACAACCTGCTCTTGTTTCCAATTCCCTAAATATTTCTGGTAAAAGTGATTTTGTTAGGCTTGGATAATTGCTTCAACATTTCTTATTTGGTGTGGCTATGCAGCCGAGAAGTAAAAAATAAACAAAAGAGTATTTACATGTCCAGAATATATGAATTTTGGAGATGAGAACAACTGCTTTTAGAAAAAAACAAAGTGTCTTTTCCATTAGGCACTACGCTTAGATTGTATTGGTGAAGGGAGGGGAGATATCTTCTTGGCAGCTATTATTTCTCCACTGGAAAGTGGCTTATTGTGTCTGGATGCTGAAGTCCTACTTTACATGCTTTCTTTCAAAATAGCAATTCCGTCTAAAGGTTATCATTTTCAAGAGCAGTCCTCAGGCTTTTAGCACTCTGCTATGCACAGTGGGGGCTGACCAGATCTGGTTTGATGCCTATTTACAAGCTGGTGGCATCCTGAATGACAGGAAGCCTGTCAGCCTTCTCCTTTGTGCTTTAGCTCCCTCTTGGTTCACTGCTCCACCCCAGCCTCTGTCCTTGACTCTGCTCGGTTGGAAAACACGTAATAGTCAAGCTCAGCCAAGGTATCTGCTGAAAGCATCATAAACTTATACTTCCCATTCTTTCCCACCCATACATTTCGAATTGCGGAGGAGAATGCCTGCATGACCATGAAGAGCCTTGGGTAAACCCTATCTCATCTTTAAAAGATTACACACAGCCATATTTGTTTTAATAAAAAATGTATATCAATATCGTCTGCTCAAATATTCACATACATTAGAATTAGAATACGCTACTTATTAACATCCAGTAAAATTAGCATTCTGAGGAAGACTTGAAGAGTTCCTGACTCTGCTCAGTTGGAAAACATGTGATAGTTAAGTTCAGCCAAGCATCAGCTGACAGCGTCATAAACTTATGCTTCTCAGTCTTCCCGACCCACACGTTGCTGAAATGATGCTACGGACACAGCACACCTTGTTCTTTGTGAAACTCTGAGAGCTGCACTCTTGAACCTCACGGTGTTGGTGCAGAATTTGTTTAAATGAACCTCATTCTGATGTTATGTCATTTACTATTGCATCATTATGCTGCGGAAAAAATAAGGAAATATTAGCTCTACATTTATTTCTCTGACCTTGCTGAGTTTCCAAAAATCCCACAAATTCTATTTACTCAGGATCTCAACACTGGTCCCTTCTCATTTGTGCTCCATGCTCTGAACATATGTCCCTCCCTGTTATCTCCCTTGTCCCAAACTTCTGGCATTTGTCCCCTTCTTAAGTCCTCACTCTTCCACTAAGTTCAATAAAGAACATATTCTAACATAGTGGTACAAGTATTATCCTGCTATGTACCATATTTTCATACTATGCATTTTGTCTTCGTTCAAAAGAAAGAAACTTCCCACTGACACAGCTCTGCTGGCTTATAGAACTATATTTTTCATGGCATGTGTGAGAAGCATATAACATTCCTGACTTATGCCAGTTCTCTATCCCTGCACTTTCTTCCCATCTTTCTTCTTTGTAATTTTGAGCAAGGAGGGTTCAACACGAAGGAAAGTGAGCATGCTAGCCTGTGTTCCTTTCTAAAACCCCACTGTTCTTTGTATGAATGAGAGCAGGCGATATTGCTAAGTTTTTCTCCTCAATGCTTTGGTCACACACTATGGGTCATTTCCTTCTGTAAGCCATACCTCAATTCAGGGTTTTGAAAACACAATTAATGCTAGAATCTAAGAGCAACAATAAATCATAGACTGTATGAACCATGACATATGCATCCACGAAATATAACTGTGCAAGTCCAGAATGTAGTCAGTAGGACATCTTTAATGTAATTTTATGAAAGTTAAATTCCATAAGTAAATGAAATACATAGGAAAAGTAAACAGAAAAGTCTTCAGAAAGATTAAACAATGAGCTGAATAGTATTTAAGCATCATAGAAGTTTGGGAATGGGGAAATAAACATTTCCTAATAAATGCAATATAAGTCAGAGTGCAATATAAGTCAGAGTGCAAATGCAATATAAGTGCAGAGAACACTTTGAATGGCATTGCTTTTTGACTAAGAAACAATGTGTAACATTGTGAACATTGTGTTTATTGAATTTTAAACTCCATAAATTTCATAAAAGGTGGCTCTTCCCTCCTCATCTCAATAGAAATAGAAATGGTTTATATTATAAATGCATTCCTATATTCAAGTGCATTTCTAAAGAGAGAAATAGCTGGGCAGTGGTAATTTTCTTCTGTTATACAGTGTTACTTTGCTTATTGTGAACTTTCAAAGATCTTTATGCATTGTAATTTTTGAATTCCACCCACAAAAATGAAAATGTTTGCTTTCAATAGAAATTCCATTAACCATAATCTGTTCTCATTCTATCTTTCCAAATTTATCTGCTTCTATTTCATGCTTGCCACCCTACATTCCAGATACATCGAAGTATTATCCATTTCATGAACCTGTCTTGTCTTTATAACAATACTAGTCTCATTTCTAGCACAGGTCATGGCACATGAAAAGTATAAATATTTTGCTGAATACATCAAGGCTATTTTGTCTTTTGAATGCCTTGCTGCACTTATCTCCCTACCTGTCCTTGAAGGCTGGACTCAAATGCCTTTTGTTCCTTGAAGCTGATCTCTCATTTGGGATGTTATTCTCTCTTGCTATGCCCCACAGCTTATATCTTGATTATAGTAAGCATTTGATTTCCATTTGTGTTGAAGGAGCCTTCATCCAGATATGGGAAGTACTCTGGAATTTATGAGTAAGTGGTAGGTGTTTGAAGTCAAATTGGATTTGGTTAATATTTTATTTTCTAGTATTAGGCCTTGATCAGTTCTCTATAACCCTCTATTTCATTATCTGTTTATCAGAGTGGTAACTTGTACTCTCTTTCATCTTAAAACATACCACCTTCAACTTTCCCCCATCAATATGTTGGAGTTTTTTGTGTATTTGCTATTCATTTGATCTTGTCATGTTGGACATGAAGAAAAAAATTCAAGTTATATCCCTGAGGCTAAACAGAATAAGTGCTCTTCTATCTGCAAACGTTGCCATGTTCATGGACAGATGTATGTAGGATACTGAGAGCTCACAAGAAAAATAAGATGACATTATAATAACCAGATTAGGGCAAGGCTCCCTTCTTATAATAGCTATGTGAGAAAACAGTATAGTGATATAGTTAGAAGTTCAGATTTGGAGACAGAATGCTTAGCTCTGAATTCCAGCTCTCTTACTTATTAACTGGCCATAATAGTTTTGTGCCATATGAACCTAGTCCTCTTGGAATGAAATTTCCAAAAATTTCCTTTTTTTTAAATATTTCTGAATTAAGTTTGGCCTCTCCAGACACTGTGCCATCATTAAAACATCTGAGAAATCTAGGATCTAAAATACTATGTGACCACTCAGGACTTCAAGGGGCCAAAGCTACAAAAAGGGGGTGTGTGTTTTCATAACAAATGTTGCTGGAAGACTGTTTATCATAATCATGTTCTTATATGTCTGTCTCCTCTATCATATGGTCCTGAAAGTCAGTATACTCTCCCATTTATTTCTCATCTTGTATTACGTACACTGCTAAGAATGCTAATGATAGTGCTTCACATATAGTAAGAGTTCCACTAAAAACGGTTGAACTAAAATAGAATAATATGGATGCATTATTTTTAATGGTGTATCAATTATGAAAGTTAACATTTGCTATGAAAGAAGTATGGAAACTTATTTTTCTCACATAACAAATTTGAGATAGGTGGTCCAGGGTAGAGATGCTCTTTTTGTCTTTCCACTGTTTCATTCTTTCTGTGCCGTTTTCTTCTTCACAGTCATCTCACCATTATAATGTGGAAGGTCTACTCCCAGTCTCTCATTTATATTGCAAGTGGACCTAACAAAGAGAAAAATAAGACAACCTATCCTGGGATACCATAGGAAATCTGATTTCTGCCTTTATCTCATCAGCCTAAACTATGACTCACAATTTTAGTTGCCATAAAAGGCTAAGTAATGGAGTTTTAACCTGAGCATATCACCATCTTGAACAATTGGATTCTGTTAGGTGGGTAGAAAGAGAAAGTGGAAATTGGTAGGCAAATGGCAAAGTTCTTCATGAGTAGGAAGAGAATACTTGAGCTAAAGAAAGCATAAAGTAGAGTGCTTTTGCCCTGAGCTCTTTGGAAGAAATAAAAATTTTCTCTCTTTGAAGATTTGGGGCGATTCTTTCTACTTATACTATGCTGCAAAAAACTCTGTCCAGAGGGAAGCAAGTCAACTAAAATCTGTAGCATTCGAGTGGAGCTCAAACAACTAGAACCGTGTGTGATTCTGCTAACCTGAGAAGAGAAGAACTGTAATCATTGTTCAATAATGAATAAGTCTGATAATGGAGCCATTGAAATCAATTGTAGTATTATCCTGGATGTTTGTTTAGTTAATAAGGCAAAGAAATTGTCTTGAATTGCCTAAATTTGGGGTCATAAGTATAGTGTTTGTAACATTCAATATAAGACTGGAAGTATGCATTCATCTTTTTTAAGGACTTAACATTTAGTTTTAGGGTTGCACTAAAGCTAGTTTTTTTTTTCCTGAAATAGTGAGTTTTTACACAGTTTTGTGTGTGATGGTTATTGAACTCTTGCCTCTTTTGCCTCCATACTTTGCTTTGTGATACTGGGAGTCTGCTGACCACATTTCTCCTTGGCCAGCTTGCTCCCTAATTAGGCTTTTCTGGTGGGAATACTAAAAGGGATTGGTAGGAAGGAGGAGGGAGAAGAAACTTCCTTTTTGTTTGATTCCTTTTCCAGGCCACCTCACCCCAAACGTCATTTTCCACTCTGGCTGCAGCTGTTGAAGCATTTCGTTCCAATTTTCGGTTTTTCTCCAAGCTCCAGAGCCACCTTCACAACATCACCCAGCAATGCTAGCAACAGCCAGGAAGCATCCTCTCCTCAGAAGATTGAGACCCAGTTTGGGGAAAAGGGCATTCCCCAGAGCTTCAGAGTATTGGAGGGAGCTGTGATGTGTTCGATTCCCAGAGATCTGAGTGCTAGCTCAATGAAGATTTCTCTTCCAAGCTTCTAAATTCTAGTAAATTGTGGCTGCTGTTTCACTAGTTCTAAAAGTGTTAGCAGCTTCCTATAGTTACTATTTCAATGTTACCTTAAAATACTTTCTTTGTCTTGGAGTCCTTCAATACTTATTGAAACAATTCCCTATATTGTAATGATTTTGCTATCATTAAAATAGCTGGCTTAGCATCTGTTTTTCTAACTTGACACTCACTGATACAATTAGTAAAACTAAAGTACGTTTAGACTTGCATGCCATCCTCAAAAAACACAGTAGGGAGACAAAAGAATGAACCTTAGTCGAAGGGGAGAGTAAAAGTCTTACTTTTTTCAATATGCCAGGAAGGATGAAGTGCATGCCAACAATAAAAGGTATGAGTTCCCAAAGAGTGTGTACTTTTCTGTGTATCAGAAAAAGAGCAACATCTCTCATAAGGCTTTGCAGGAATAATATAAGCAACATGGCCTTAGTGTGTGCCCTGTCGCATCAGACCGTCCCAAAGAAATAGCGGTTAGGTGCTCTCTGTTAATGGGCACAGCCAGGTGAATACAGGGTTTTGGCTACCCAAGCAAAAAGAGGAGTTTAAAGCCTGTTTCACTTATATATTTCAAAGACAGTAATAGATTCTGAGATCAAACTACTGCATTATGAGTTTATTACACCAGCCAGACAATAAGTTTTATTAATTTAGAAAAATTTTTGGTGTCTGAAGAAAGTCTCATATAAAGTGGAAGTCACCAAGCCCCCAGTTGAGATTGGTCCGGTCATGCCCACCATGATAGATGATATCTGTTTTATCATTGTAAATTGCTATAACCCATTCTGAATTTGCAATGTATTGAAAAGGGCACTTTTAAAGTTTAATATTATAATGAAATAGAGTAAAAATAGACAATGAAAATAAATTTGGCTCTTAAAAGAAAAAAGTTAAACACGTCTTAGAAAAATTTTTCTCGGATGCATTATTGAGTTAAAACAGGTGTGAAATTGAATTAGAGGAAATATAGTATCCTAACATGAATTTTCAAAAAAAATATTTTTCATAAACTTGAACCACAGACAAAAAACTTTGGGTTATAGGGAAAACCATATACATCAATCTCTTCTTTTTTTAAGAGGAAACTAAAATGATTCTCTTTCTCTCTGTTCACAAGAACAAAAAGAAGACAGGAAATGGGTAAACAGGAGCATAGTCCCTAGCGAAGTGCCCACATCACTCCACCAGCAGCCAGTGGTCTTTCCTCACCCCTGGAGGAGTTTGGGAGCTATACTGGGAGATTAGTTTGAAAGTCTGTCTTCCCAATCTGTATGTATAACACATTACAACTCAACAATGAACCTTCAGGCAAAACCGGGGCTTCCCTCCCTAGAGAATGTAAACAGTGCTAGGTTAAATATCTTCACATACAACCATTTGGGGCATCTCCTTAGAAAATGACTTGCTCCTCTCCAGGGCATCCGTAAGCCCAGAAACCAGCTATGATAGTTATCCTGAGAGAGATAAAAGAAACTGCTGCATATATTAAAAATAAAAAAAAAACATACAAAGGAAAACAAAATCTCCTGGAAATTAAAAATACAATTGCTAGAAAATCAATGGAAGCATTAAAAGATGAAAGCAATCACTTAGAATGTAGACCCTGAAAATAGTGTTGGAGAAAATATGAGACAGAGGCAATAGACCACGAAAGTCCAATGTCATAGTGAGATCTAAAAAAAGAGAATAGAAGATAAAGGCAACATATCCTGAAAGTTCTGAGAGAAAAATATCTTCAGTCTAGGATTCCATGCTCAAAAAAGCCATCAGCTGATTATAAGCATAGAATGAAGTCATATTCATGTAAGGTCACAAAAAGTTTAGTTTTCGTGCATCTTTTCTTGGAACGCTCCAACAAAACTAGCAAGTAAACTAGGGAGTAAAGAGTTAGGAATCACAGTGTCTGAGAAACAGGGAATCCATCTCGTGAGAAAGGTGAGAAGTCTCTGGAAGGCAGCTCACAAAACCCAGGGACCAGATGGACAGAGAGTTTTCGGAAAAGGTTTCCAGGAGGGAAAAGGAGACAAATAAACAATCTGACATGATAAAGCATTTGGTTAAAAAAAGAAGTCAGGACAGAGGCAAATGATATCTGATGGAGCATAGGAAAAAATTAAGGTTATTTACATAGACATTTATTAGCACCTGGCATTTCTGTGAACAATAGTTTATAATCATCTTCACGCAAACATCGGCTAATTCTGTCTCTAAAAACAGTCATCTAAATGTTGTGTAAGATAATTAAATCCTCATATTTTATAAAGGGGGGCTACTAATAATTTCTAAATTGAGAACAATCAAGAAATGAGTGCATTACTTAGAAAGGGATGATAAATACCTGAAGAAGTGCCTAAGCGGTTGAGTGAAGTTTTCACTAGTGAGCTGGGCTCCTGCTTGAGAGAGGCAGGGGTCACATCAGTGGGCTGCTCTTTTTCATTATGAGCCTCTCAGGACAAATTGATTGTATAAACATGAAAGTGTACTATTTTGACAAGAATAAAAACGGTAAAGGTTAAAAAAGCAAACTAAAACAACATCAATTACAATAAACACAACTCTACTACACCCAAACAGTAACCACAAAATACGTCAGCTCTCTTTGGTTTCTGCTGACATGTTGCAATAGATAAGTAAGTGAATAAATGTCCCTGGTGGAAAAGACATCCTTGCAATTGTAATGGGCATATTTATTGGAAGACAAATGATCTCCTGAGGAAAGCTCTATTTTCTGATCACCACTTGGAAAATCATTTGAAAGGTTATCAGAATATCTATTGGATAACAACCATCTCCAAAATCTTCTCTAATGTAGAAGTAATGGAAATTCAAGGGTTTTAAACCAGTAGAAATAATTTATATATTTTGAGAGACCAATCTTTTATGCTAATTATTTGATCAAATGTTTTTAATAGCTGTAGGAGTAACATGTACTTAAAAACAGGTTTAGTATTCTACGTTATGTTCACAGGAGGGCTATCCCTTCCCCTGCCTCAAAACTTTGAGAAAAGAGGAAAAGAAAAAAATTTTTGTTTAGCAGTATTTTTCACATTCTTGTTTGTTATTTAAATTGAAATTTTCCTAAAAGTAGAATATTTTGCATAATCTTAACACACAAAACGAGTAAGAGTATTGTTCTTCCAAGCCAAGGTCCAAGTTTGGTAGCAGTTGGACCTGGCATTGCCCTAGATTGTTCCCCTGCTGCCTGACTTCAAATAGCCAAGTATAAAATTGGCTGGTAGAAAAAACTACTCCTAACTCTTTAACTTCCATTCTAGGAATTTCGGAGACACACTCAGATTTGGTGAACAAAACGCTAGCCTTTTTTTTTTCTTTCATTAGATTATATATGCAAGTGTATGAGTCCAAGATACTGTAAGATTATTTGAAAGGTAATTTTCAATTATGTCTTTGTAGAGAACTAATATTTTACAGAAAGTTTTATTAATTTGTGAGGATATTTCCTGAAGAATTATATTTGAATTAAAGTTTAGCATTAGGCAGAACAAAGAGTTTCAGTCTATGTGCTAGGAATGTATTAGGAATGTGTTAGAAACATGAAAAGCAGAAAGCAACCTTATGAAAATAATGTTTTCTTTCTTTCCTTCTTTTCCCCTCCCTCCCTCTCTCTGTTCTCTCTCTGTTTCCCTTTCTGTCCCTCTTTCATTTAGTCCCCAAGGCCAGGGCTCTCTCTAGTTGGAATTCCCTTTCTTCCATCAGCATGTCCAAAATGTCTTCTTATTTCTAGGTTCAGACCTCTCCAATCTATCGAATAATCCATTTATTCCATCATTAATTTAAAAAATTCTGAGTACCTACTATGTGAGAGGGTTATATAAGGTCCTGGATTATCAAGGACTTGAGTTTTAACCTTATCTGGAAAGCCACAGTTTTTGTGTGAGAAAGGGAGAGGTCCAGTATGACTCCCACGACATAGCTTAGTGGATTTAATGGATGGTGTCATCCAGTGAGTTGGGGACGTGAAAGAAAGAACACATTTTAGGGAAAAGATGCTGGATTCTATTCTGAGTTTAATGGGTCATCTGAGTAAAAATGGTGAGAGGCACTTGGATATACAAGTCTGAAGTACAGCAGAATCACTTCCATAAAAGAATCTTTTTAGATGAACCAGGTGGAAATCATCTTTCTTCCCCACAGTAGTCTGTATGTGTTGGCCTTGTTGCACTTACCACCATCTACTATATGTTTAAATTATTTATATATGTGTTGAAGGAGCTCAGGAAATTTAAAAATATGACTCCTTGGTACAAAGAATATTTTGAAGAATATTTTGAATTGCATGCCCCTGGAGATCAACAAAGCAATGGAGGGGGCTTTCCCTCTATTTGCATAAACCGGACTAATCTGATCAAATGATCAAGTGAGGAATTTACTTCCCTTCCTCTCCCTGCTTTCTCAATATATTGCAGGAAAGAAGGTCTAGAATGCAAACAGACCTGGCCCAAATTATTTTAAACACAATATCTGTCTCTCAGATTAATATAATTTGCCAAGAGAATCATTTATAAGTCAATCTGTGTCCCCCAATCCGTTTGTCCTCCCTAGAACCATTTGTCACCCCTAAACAGAATTACCTCTGTTCCTCATTTCCCCTCTCCTCCAAAAAAACAGGTATAAAAATATCTGAACTTCATTGGGATATTGGGTAATCAATCTGTGATTCTCCCCATGCACATGGTAAATAAACCTTTCCCTTATTAATTGCCTTAATTGTGAATTGATCTTTCCATGAACTTTTGCAGGAAAGTGCAAATTTTCCATCACCCCTACAGTGTCATGTCTCCTATATTAGTCTGCAAGATTCTTGAGGAAAGATCCATGACTGCCACATACTTTTATCTGCAAAAGTGCTCAGAAAAAGACAAGCATTCAAAATCATTTACTAAAATGATGGACAGGCTTAGCCAGCTCACCGAAGATCACCTCTGGAGACTTTTTTTTTTTTGTGGCTTTTTTTTTTTATTTTTTCAGCATATCATGGGGGTACAGATGTTTAAGATACGTATGTTGCCCTTGCCTCCCCCCTCGCCCCCAAGTCTGAGTTTCAAGCATGTCCATCCCTTGAATGGTGCGCATTGCACTCTTTGTATATGCAAATACCCGTCCCCTCCTCCTCTCTCCTCCTTCCCCCACCCCCTGCCCAACATCCAATAGATGTTATTCTTATATGTACACTTGTGTGCTGATCAGTTAATACCAATTTGATGGTGAGTACATGTGGTGCTTGTTTTTCCATTCCTGGGATACTTCACTTAGTAGAATGTGTTCCAGCTCTATCCAGGAGCATACAAGAGGTGCTATATCACCATTGTTTCTTAAAGCTGAATAGTACTCCATGGTATACATATACAACATTTTATTAATCCACTCATGTATTGATGGACACTTGGGTTGTTTCCACATCTCTGCAATTGTGAATCGTGCTGCTATGAA
>CAUYSK010027639.1:0-21334 GCA_963575035.1 Avahi laniger
GTGGACTGCAAATTAGTACAACCTCTGTGGAAAGTAATATGGAGATACCTCAAAGAGTTGCAAGTAGAACTATCATTTGATCCAGTAATCCCATTACTGGGCATCTACCCTAAGGAAAAAAAAGATATTCTATAAAAAAGACATCTGCACTAGAAAGTTTATAGCAGCACAATTCACAATTGCAAAGATGTGGAAACAACCCAAGTGTCCATCAATACATGAGTGGATTAATAAAATGTGGTATATGTATACCATGGAGTTCTACTCGGTCGCAAAAAACAGGGGTGATCTAGTACCTCTTATATTATCCTGGATAGAACTGGAGCCTATTGTATGAAGTGAAGTATCCCAAGAATGGATAAACAAGCACCACATGTACTCACCATCAAATTGGTATTAACTGATCAACACTTATGTGCATATATAGCAGTAACAGTCATCGAGTGTCGGGCAGGTGGGAGGAGGAGGAGGGGATGGGTATGTTCACACCTAATGGGTGCAGTGCACACTGTCTGGGGGATAGACACACTTGACGCTCTGACTTGGGTGGGGCAAAGGCAATATATGTAACCTAAACATTTGTACCTCTGCAATATACTGGAATAAAAAAATAAAATAAAATAAAAAATAAAATGATTGCTTTTATGCCACTGCATTTTAGGATAGGTTATCACACAGCAATAGACAACTAGAACAACTTCCTATCTCCACCTAATTTTTTTCTATAGCTCTTGTCATTACCTAACATAACACATATATATTTGTTTACTATCTGTCTCTGCCTCCCTCCTACTAAAATGTAAGGTCCATGCGGGCAATTATATTTGTCTTTTTGTTCACTGCTATATTCCCAGGATCTAGAACAAGGCCTGGCACACTGAAGGCACTCTGGAAATACTAATAGGATGAATGGAATTGGAGTCAGATAGATGGAGGATAGATATAATACATAAATTAATATTGGGTAATTACTTTGCAACATGGAGCTACTCCTAACCTGCAGGTTGCATAGAATAGAATTTTCATTAAAATCAGAACTAAGCCCACAACAATGGTCATGCTATGATTTCTATCGTGTTTTCAGTAAAATAAACTAACCTAGAATTTTCATTCTTCCCTAAAATTTCAAGTCAGAAAATATATATAAAGTCCAAGAAATAGTGTTGCTATACCATATTTACCAATAGATTCTTCAGAAGTTCATTAAAGCAATAAACATACCATTTGGGGTACCCAAGCAAGGGCAGTACCTCCTTGTTTGAATTTCATCTGAGCCAAAGCAGTTTTGCTAGCAAAATCATAAATACGAACAGAGCCTATAGAAAGTTTTAAAAGAAAAACATTATATACATAATATTTTAAAAAATAATCTTGGCTTACTTTTTACACATTGAGTATTATAATAAGAAATTTCATAAATAACTAAATCTATTAATAATCTAATACGCTTTAGTCAAAAATTTCCACATATAACCTTAAACAGATAATTTGTAAACAGTTATAATAAAGAAGAGACCTGATAATTAACTGGAGTGGATCAATTTCACCTTGCATAGTCCGTATAGATTTGCCAGAAATTAAGGAAGAAAGGAGATTGAAAAAATAGGAAAAGCACAAATGTGGATAATAACAAAACAAATAGTATTTTCATGAACAACTTACAGATTGTGTCCTTATTTTAATCTCTCACAATAACCATGGCTGCTGCATTTTGTGCCTCTCCACTCTGCAACAACTCACCTCACTTGCATTCAAGAGCTTTCTCTTTTGGAAAAATCCTCAGACGTTTTCAAATACATATAAAAATCATACTGAAAACAAAACAAGGCCAGATATATTTTCATTGAGTTCCTACTTACAGTCCAAGGCAGTCGTGGCCATGAGATAAGTGATAGGAGAAACAGCTACATCTTGGATAGCTCCAGAATGGAAGGAGAAGAGGCATTCTGGATCCTGGGTCTGAGAACAGACAGACAGCTTACTAGATTTCAAAGACAGGGTAACATAGAATTAAGGTCAAGTTTTTAAAAATGCAAGTAGAACCCTATAACACATGTGCAATTTTATTTGAACAAAAATATGAAA
The DNA here is from genome assembly GCA_963575035.1 of Avahi laniger. Taxonomy (NCBI): domain Eukaryota; kingdom Metazoa; phylum Chordata; class Mammalia; order Primates; family Indriidae; genus Avahi; species Avahi laniger. The sequence continues at coordinate 2,086 of CAUYSK010027639.1, forward strand.
AAGCATAAAAGGTTAGAAAAGAATATGGACTTTGGGTTAGGAGAACCATGGAGTCCTGGCTTTGAACTTAATGGCTGTGTGATTCTGCCCAAGTCACCTCAAATGCCAGTTTCCATTTCTTCATCTGTAAAATAAGATGATGACAGCTGCCTCCCTACTAAACAGGGTAGCAGTGAGGATCACGTGAGATAATATAAATGAAAATTCCATATATTTACGAAAACCGTAGAGCACTGTATCATGTTAGGCGTTGTCACTGCCACTTATAACTTTTACTATGAGATACATCTTTTTTAATGTAAAATTACAACAAAAGAGTGAACTCTCAGGATCAGCATATGTTGAGCAAGTTTTCGATAGGAACAATGATCAAATATGAAGAAAGATAAAGTATCCTTGAAAGAAGAACAAAGGTTTGTATTATAAAAGTAAAGAAAAAATAAGAGTAATAGGTAACTTACAATATTTGAAAAACTAAGGTCAAGCTTCCATATGGCTCCATTGGCATCCTAAAAAATAAAAACCTAATAGTATTTTGTTCTATCATTTTGAACTTTCATCAAATTAAAAAAATGTTCTTCCTATGATTTATTAAAGTAGCAAGAAGCAATATCAAAAGCTTACATCTATTTTAGAGCATGATTAAAGTTTAATAAAAACAACTTCTATATATTTTAGAAGACAACAATACAGTAAGCAAAGCAATCTCATAATACTTGTAGTCAAATGGACTTTCAGTCCAAAAAAACAATTGTACTACTATTTTAATTTTATGTCCAGGTAACTTTAAGGAAACAAGAGAAAAGAATGTAACATACCTGAGCCAACCAAAAGTTATTTCCAGTTTCATTCATTTTTACCATAGAGAAGAGTTTGACATTCTTGTCCACTTGAAGTTCATTAATAGGCTCGATCTGTAACAATCCGGTCTCATCTATAACATCAGCAGTATCTATTGTCTCAAAATCCCATATCTTGTAAAAGTAATAAGAAAATACTTTAATCAATCAGAAATTTCTGAATATCTATTTTCTAAGCCAGAAAAGGCTCCGTTTTTTTTAAAGTCAATTCTTCTTGTTCCATTAAAATTAACAATGAGGAGGCATAATTACAACAGAGTAAAATCTCAACCCCTGGAATTTTTTACTCTGAACTGGGGCATAATAAATTATTATAGTTTCCTTTGTATTTATAGCAATTAGTGAGAAAGTACAGCCTTGTGTAAGAATTTTAATTTGCCCAAAATAAATTTTATTTCAAGGTTTCTATTAGGTTTTTCTTCATATAAGGTGGCCATATGGAGTAAACGATTCAGTTGTTCAGCAAGAAAGTATAAGGAGCTGTGGTTTCTACACACCAGTAGGCCCCTGGAAAGAGGAAATATACAGTTTTGATTAATGATTTAAGCACTATCTTCATTATAAGCAGAAAAAAATAGACACAGATAATGTCTCCGTTAGAAAATGTTAGAAAATGTGTCTCTGACTTAATATCAATTTGTACGTTACTAACTCAGATAAAGTATAAGCAGAAAAAAATAGACACAGATAATGTCTCCGTTAGAAAATGTTAGAAAATGTTTCTCTGACTTAATATCAATTTGTATGTTACTAACTCAGATAAAGATTGTTGTTCCTTGGGAGAGAAGTCCAGAACACTACAGGAAGCATGAGGAAACTCAGTTTCACCTCACTGGGAGACTCAGAAGGACTTCCCCGGTGAAGTGCCGAAGCCACCCTGGACAGTTCTGTTGACATACCCTGCCATATTATCCTAGAGACACTGAGTAACTCAGACTTTGGGAAAGTAACTCCCAGGAGACTGTTGCTGTCACATGGGTTAGCCTGGCAGTGGGGAGAAGGCCAGATCCTAGGATCAGACTAACCCCTAGAAGTTGGGGATAGGTTTTTCCTAAAGGGTGAGAGGTAGAAACTTACAGTGTGAGGGACTGAAGAGATGAGGGTGCACTTTGAAAAGGGAAGCAAGCTTAGAAATTAGTGGTGTCCATGAAGGGATCCTCTCTGAAATATTTAATTTCTTTTCTCTCGAAATTTTCTCCCACCTGACATTGGGATATTTGGGGATGACATATATCTTGGAGGGATAGTGAATATAGTATGTGACAAAATAAAGGACACAAAAGATCTCAGAGCAATCCATGAAATCTAACTAAAGATTAAATTTAATATTGTAACTGCAAAAACCTACACTTGGGTTCAAAAAGCCGATGGTAAGAGGACCCACTGTGGGAGATATGGCTTAAACAATATATTAGACATAGTAAGCTCAATAGGTATCAACAGAGTGATCGGACTATTAAAAAATACTATCTTATTTCTGATAATACTTCTTAAAGAATGTCAAGAGAACACCACCGCTTTCTTATGAAAGGCCTCAAGAGAAATATTTTGCAAGGGGACATCAGGGCAAATCTCAAGACCACAGATCAGGCTGCAACAGCAGAATACACAGTCACACAAGGTGCCAGGTAGGGTGGGTGAGAGAAGTGTGACGGAACAGTAATCAAGGGGACTTAGACACCAGAAGTGTTCCAGCTTAGCCAAGGCTTTAGGCAGGAGAGTGTCCACAAGTGAAAACAGGCAAGGTCCCCAACATAAGAGGCAACAACAGGGCAGCATCCATAGGCAAACCCCGTCAGCTCACCTCTGCTAATTGATAACCTCAGGAAAAAATAACTAACAAATGTTTGGCACTTTTGTTCCTAGAAAATGATTCATTCATACTAAGCATTTTGGAAAGACATGTGGGTCGACTGTTTATCTTGTGCTAACATGGGTTTTCATTTTCTGAAGCTATTATTTCAACAACAGAATAAAAATAACAAGAGGTCCCCTCAGAAAGTTTCAGTGCTAAGATGTAGTAAATTAATTTTGACAAGAATGCAAGTATTTATGATAAAAGAAGAATTATTTTAAATGAATTGGTCTTAGGAGTAAATAATCACTGATCTTCATAAAATGACCTTAATGAAAAATAAAAACCAGATAAAACCATTTGGATAATTTGCAAGTCTTTAGACTTAGGAGCTACTGTCCAAGTATCAAGAAAACTTACCCTAACGCATCCATCTGACCCAACAGTAATGACTTCACCTTCATCCAGCATTATCTGGTTGATGGCACCATGGTGACAAGACTTGTTCCCAGCTCGACAGAGCTCCACTTTGATGAGACCACCTTCCCAGAGCAGCATGTTGCCCCACTCCGATCCTGAGAGCACCTGGCAGGTAGGTGTATGGAAAGAAAGGCATGTACATTAAAACAGAAATATGTATATATTCGTGCCTCAAATAGTAAGTGAAAATTATTTTTTAAAGACTATTTTTCTTGGTCATGAAAATAAAAAAATTGAATATGTAAAAATAAGAAAATACAGAAATGAAAACCTACTACCCCAGAAACAACCACTAATTTTTTCTTGTATTATGTACAATTTTACATCATTGTGATTAGGTTGTGAGTTGCTGGTAATTTTTCATGTATACATATAATAGATTTCTTTGTATATCTCCTAAGGTCATAATTCAGAAGAGGAATTAATGGGTCAAAAATTAGAGACATGCTTAAAGTTCTTGACAGATGAGATTCTACTTTTTCCATATGATACTATCAAATTTTAAAAGATGACAGATAAATTATGAAGCCAGTACTCAACTGAGCAGATTATAGCATAACAATATCCAATTTCAAACAAGGATAGTCATCTGGAACCACCTCAAATTATTCTATATTTAATCCAGAATTTCCCAGAGTACATACCATCAAACATTAGTTCCTAGGATGTTTAACAAGTGTCGCATAATACATAATATTCATTGAGCACTGACTCTGTGCCAAGCACTGCTTGAGCACTTTACATATATGATAGTTATGTATATATTCAGTGCTAAAAACCATATCAACTAGGCACATTTATGAAGGATACCATGTACAGTTGTGCATGATGAATACTTTATTTTCCCAGAAGAAGTAGCTTTTTCTCATTCCTGCAAAGGAACCATATAGACCAATGGTAATCTTGACTATCATTATCTCCATATTACAGAGCAGAAAGCTGACACACAAAACAGTTAAATAACTTGCCCAAAAATTGCCCAGAGAAGTCAGGATTCTAATCTGGGCACTGTGATTCAAAAACTCTTATTCTTTTTTTTTTTTTTTTTTGAGACAGAATCCCACTCTGTTGCCCGGGCTAGAGTGCTGTGGTGTCAGCCTACCTCACAGCAACCTCAAACTCCTGGGCTCGAGTGATCTTCCTCCCTCAGCCTCCTAGTAGCTGGGACTACAGGCATGTACCACCATGCCCAGCTAATTTTTTCTATTTTTATTTGCCCGGCTAATTTTTTTTTCTATTTTTTAGTAAAGAAGGGGTCCCATTCTTGCTCAGTGCTCAGGTTGGTCTTGAACTCCTGACCTCAAGTGATCCTCCCACCTTGGCCTCTCAGAGTGCTAGGATTACAGCTGTGAGCCACTGTGCCCAGCCGGAAAAAAAAAAAAAAAAAAAACTCCTGTTCTTGACTATACTACCTCAGAAGGTAGAAGCTAGGATAAACAAAATCAAACAAGAGTGTTTTCTCTAGGACCCCTGGAAACTTTTATTGGGAATATTTTCTGGGAACCACCAAGAGAAATTTCTAGATATAAAGGAATTTGACTAGGAAAGTCTTATTTTCATGGAGCTTCTGTGCAGACTGATGTTCCATAAAATGCATTTTGGGACACTCTAATTTTTGCCTGCCTGCTACTCTAGGGTTCTGCATTCCCATTTCCCTTTCAGCTAGAGTAACTGATAACTTTACTCCATCTTTCTACCTCACACATCTATCTATTTTTATCTAGCCCATCTATTTTACCTATTATTACCTGTTATTAAGCCTCAGCCAACTTGTGGTAGAGTCTTTATTTAGACTTATTTTCTTCTATCCAATGACTCAAGCCACCAATAGTGATCAAAACCTACATGAAATTCCTTTCTGAAATGTCACTCATATCTAGCTTTTCTTTTTCATTTGTCCTGAGACATCTAGGCCCTCATTGTCTCTTTTTAAATGATAGCAACAGCTTCCTTTCTAGCTCATCTCTTTGACTCTAGATACCCCTTCCTCTCATCCACGTGGCATTTTTGGCCAAACTTATCTATTACTTCTTTGATTTGTAATTCTAGTCTTCCAATATAAATAGTTCTTTCTGGCTGTTATACTCCTTGTATACTAGGACTCTGTCATACTTCTCAACCTATATTTTCCACTCTTTGCCAACATAATTGTTTTATTCCAATCTGCCTTCTAAAAATCTAAAATTTATTCCTAATTCTAAACATTTCCCCTGTAGTTCTAAAATTTAAAATGGCTTCTTTCTCCCCTACATCTCTGCAAATTCTACTGAACCTTTTAAAAATATATCTCATATTATTTTTTTAACAAACATTGTATTCATATTTTTCTTAGCTTAATTCTTATAATATTCAGAGTTTAAAACTGGAATGCTTTAAGATCGTCTTACAGCTTTTTATTTCCTCCTTTACACCATGTGTTTGAATTGAGGAATTTCATCAGGTAGATGATTAGACCATTTGGTTCCTTAAAGTTAGAATAACATTTGTATGTGGGCATTTACTTTTAACTGAGATGCTCATAAATAATACTTATATAACTCACCTTAACAGAAAAACAAATAACATACTAATGGAGAACTGATTCAAATTAACTATCATTGCAGGCAGTATCCCTATAAATTTTGCAAGAGAAAGAGAAGAAATAAACTAACAATATTAAAGAATAAGCAACAGATTAAAGTTGCAGTGTTGCAGATGCCACTGTAAAGTGGTTCAAAATACCTGAATAATAATCTGACAATAAAACAAAAACCACAAGACTGTATGTAACCTTTGACCCAGTAAACATCATGGAGCATCATGGCAAAGAAAAAACAGGGGAAAAGTAAGTAATATTAATATAAATGTTACAATTCTGTGACATAATTAAAAATGACAAGTATGTCACTATGTAATATATAAAAATGTTCACATACTTTATATATATGGATAATATTTAATAAAATATTAATATTTATAATTCTTAGTAAAAAGAAAACAGAAAATAGTATGTACATATGGATTATGACAATTTCAGAGAAATATTTTAATTACACTTGATAACCTGAAGAAGTAAAATTAAATGTTCCTTACATTTACAATTATAATATCTGTTATTATTGATATCAGCAGAGCTTTTTAGAATGAAGTATGTTTTCATACACATATATAAAGACACAATTTTATTATTGTAGAATAGTGGCTGTACTCACCTTCCCATCCGGAAGCTCCATGTAGCCCTCTATATCACTAGTGGCTGTTTTGCCAAATCGTCCCAGTGATCCCTGCAGCTTGAGACCAGTGAATGTAAAAGCCATTTCCCAGAACCTGTAAATGAACAGGAAAGAGAGCAAATGGACCTCAGAGAAGTTTTACTTATTTTTATTTTAATATGACCCAAACACTTACGTATTTCATAGTCACATATATTATTTCATTCATTTGTTCATCTGTCTAGCACGTACTAAGTATCTACTACCTGTCAGGCAAAGTTCTAAGCAATATTAATTCAGCAATAAGCAAAATAGAAAAAAAATAAAATTCTCTACCTTCACGGAGCTTATATTTAAGAGCTGTGCTGTCTGATGCAGTAGCCACCAGCCATAAGGGACTATTTGAATTTAGATTTGAATTAATTAATATTAAATAAACTTTAAAATTCAGTGTTTCAATCAGACCAGCTAGTTGGTCTCAAGTGCTCAATAACTACATGCGGCTAGTGCCTATTGTACTGAACAGCACAGAACATTCCCAACCTGGTAGAAAGTTCTATCAGACAGTATTGTTTTAGAGGATATAAAAGTTTCCACCCAAAATTCTAATTTACTAGCTATGTGACTTTCAGTGATTTTCTTGATCACACTGTGCCTTCATTTTCTCAGGTATAAAATGAAAATATTAGTAAAACCTAACTCATAAAATTGAAAAACTCTTAGAAAAGTACCTTGCACATAAAAGCAATCAAGAAATATTAGTATTACTAATACTTTCTTATTAATATTCTAAACAAATGAACAATCAGAATGATGAAGACCACATAGAAAAAGAATTTGACCTATCCAGTTAGGTAGAAAATAGGTAGTAGAAGGTATCAACAAACCAATAATACGATGCCAAAAGCCTAGACAACCAACACCCTTCTCCAAAGGTATGGTAAGTCCTCTAATGATATGTTTCCATATACTCTGGGTTTCTTTATAGTAATTCACATGTTAAATTAATTGTTAAATGTCTGTCTTTCCCCAAAGATACAGTGAATAGAACATAAACATATTATTAAATGATAGGAAAATGTAAGGAATTGGAAAATTTTAGCCTATAGCTAGCAGAGGGTTACTTGAGAATTTCCTCCAAATTACAATTAAAAATCTGTTCAATTATTCTGTATTACTAATGAATGAATAATAAAAATACCATATGTAAATTGGTACAAGAATAATTTAGGATAGATAAAAATGTCTTTCTCTTAAAGAAACACTGGGGGCCTGGCGCAGTGACTCACACCAGTAATCCCACTGCTTTGGGAGGCTGAAGCAGAAGGATTGCTTGAGGCCAGGAGTAGGAGACCAGCCTGGGAAACATAGCAAGACCCTGTCTCTACAAAAAAAAAAAATTCCTTAGAAATTAGCTGGGTCTGGTAGCATGTCCCTGTAGTCCTAGCTTACTCAGGAGGCTGAGGTAGGAGTATCAGGAGTTGAGCCTAGGAGTTTGATGCTGCTGCAGTGAGCTATGATCATACCGCTGCCCTCTAGCCTGGGTGACAGAGTGAGATTCTGTCTCAAAAAAGAAAAAAAAAAGGGAGACAACGGGACTCAAGTTATGGGCAGCCATGGGGTGGTGGTGGTGGATGGTTGTTAAACAAATCAAGAGACAAGGTGGAGCAAAGCTAGAGAAGGACAAAATCATTCCATCCTTGAAATAGACCAGGGTACAGCGTGAAAAGAGCATGGAATTTAGAGTGAGACCTGAGATCGAGAGTAGGCTCTGCCACCATTTAGTATTGAGTGTTTCTTGTCAGGAATGACACTGTGACAATTCTTGTTTTACTGATGAAGTTTGAGTTGCAACAAATGAGAAATTTAATAGTGGAAATGAAAGCTCAGTATGAATTTGGAAACACCACGCCAATGTTAGCTATTAAGATACTATACAAGTGTTAGGAAGTAAAGCCTAAGAGAGGGCAACAGGCTAAATTTAAAAGCTTTTCTTTTATCTGTGCTGTCTTTGGAAATAAAATCCCACATATCAAATTAGAAAAGGTGCACTGCTAGTTAGTTTTAAAAATAACACACTTTTAAATGATCCTCATGTTAATAACAATGGCAAAAATGTCTCCAGCTCTTAGAACATCTTAGAAAACAGTCTTAACGATATCCACTGGCACCTCTGTTGGTCACCCGACCTACTTGATGTGGCCTGATCCCGATGTAGTAAGCTGCTCTTCGTCTTCAGGATTGAAAGTAACCTTAAAAACTTCCTGCGAAAAAGCTTTTGTCCTCAGTATGGGTTGCTCTTCTTTCCAATTCCAGATGGTCAGTGTGTAATCAGGGTTACTACCAACAGAGGCCAGCAAGATACCATTGTTGTTGAAGTCCACGTAAGCATATGCCTTCTCAGTCCCATCTGGAAGGATGAATGGGGGTCTAATAAATAAGGGCACATTTATTTCATTTTCAAAAATGTCTTATAAAAACAAAACAGAGAGGGAGACAGCCCTTGGTGATATGTATTAGTATAAGAATTCCCTACAGGAACAATTCAAGATCATTCATCACCCTTGGTTTTAGAATGAATTACATAATATGAAGGGGGAGGGTGAAGAAGTCTTAAAATCACATTTGGATGAGAAAACCACTTTGACAACATTCTATTTCATGAAGTGGGGGAGAAATACAAAAGCATATTAGATAGCAGAGACAAATCAACCTACAATTTAAAATCTGCCACTGAAAAACTCCAAGAATAAAAATTGACTACTGAAATTAATTATATGAAAAACAGAATTGTAAGATAATTGTGATGGTTAATTTTATTTGTCAATTTGGCTAGACTATAGTATCCAGTTATTCAACTAAACACTAATATAGATGTTGGCTATGAAAGTGTTTGGTGGATGTGGTTAACATCTACAATCAGTTGACTTTAAGTAAAGGAGATTATCTTTGATGATGTAGGTGGGTCTCATCCAATCAGTTGAAAGGCCTTAAAAGTAAAACTGAGGTTTCCTTGAAAAAGAAGAAATTCTGCCTGAAGACTACAGCCTCAACTCCAAATTGAAGAGTTTCCAGCCTGCCAGCCTGACCTACAAAGTTCAGCCCCCACAACTGCACAAGCCAATTATGTTAAATAAATTTCTTTTCTATCTTCCACTACTTCTGTTTCTGTGGAGAATTGTGACTGATTCAATAATGTTGTATCTTCTTCAGAATGTTGTAACCTTGAACATGGAATATTTTAAAGATTCTTTTGGACTCACCTCGAAGGATTCTGTAGGGCCTCAAAGAAGGATATTCATAGATGATAATCTTTGGAAAGCTACCTTTTTCAGCTACTGTGAAGTGAGTTTTATATGGATGAACCTACAAAAAATAAAATCTCACTAAAATATTAAAAGAAAAATTTTAATATAAATAATCCTACTATTGAGCATTTAGTATCCATTATTTCATATTTTGTTTATTGGGATCTACTGTAACAGAAAACTCAAAAATAAGCATTTGATAAAAAACGTGATAATGGATATGATTTAAATTGAAAACTAGAAGAATATTCATTTTAAGTTTTATTTTTATTAAGAACAGTCATTTCTAATTCTACAATTTTTTAAATTGCCATTAGAAGAGCTGGAATAATGGTTCCCAATCTTTAGTGTGCATCCGAATCTCTTGAAGGGCTTATTAAAATACAGATCGCAAGCCCTACCCCCAGAATTTCTGATTTAATAGGTCAGCCTAGAACTTGAGAATTTACATTTGCATTTCTAACAAGTGCTAAGTTGATGTTGATGCTACTAGTCTGGAACCTTGCTTTGAGGAGCACTAAGTGAGATGAATTATTTACCCTGCATATAAATCAATCTAAATTTTGTAAGGAAAATTCATGGAATATATGGAATCCATATTTCCAGAATAGGTTACATCCCAATTAAAAAATTTTTGCCCTGGACAAACTTACCACAAATGAATGTAAACTTACTAGAAGTGAAAAAGATAGAATATTTCCAAGCCAGACACAGAGGAAAATATAGTAAATATGCTCCAAATAAACTATTAGTGTCAATGACAGCCATGTAAGTTGGATAGAATCGTACGTTCATTTCTGTTATTTTTGTTCCCTAGTAAGCCAAACGTGCAGGGAGAGTAAATGGATAGCCAAAAAATAAGAATAAAAATAGGCTGTTATAAAAATAAGCTATTTAAAACACATATTGTACTCATGAAATTCTATTTTCAGATACTATTGTGCCACTCCTGGTTATATACCTAAGAAAAAGGAGCTTGGTTCTCAGACATAGATTGTAAATCCTGGTACCCAAGATAATGTAGCTCTTTTCCTTCCCTACACTCTTGGGGCCAAAGGACCTAGGATAGGCTGACTTCCTACTGGCAAGCTGCCTCTTATCCTTCCATTCAAATAAACCCCTGTCACTTCAACCTGAAATAGCCTTGGCGTTACAGAATGGACACTCAGGGAGATAATGGTACCCTAAAATAGCTAGCATTTATTGAGTGTTTACTATGTGCCAGACACTGATCTAGGTTTTATATGCATTAATTCCTTTAAATTTCACATCAACTTTGTGAGCTTGGATAACAGTGTTTTTCCCATCTTATTGATGAGTAAACAGACACAGAGAGTTTAGGTAACTTGTCTGCAGTCTTCAAGCTGCAGTAGGAGAGAGAGGATTCAAACCAGGTGTTGGAGCCAAGAAGCAAATGGGACTAACAAACAGTAGATCTCAAAGAGGTAAGCCGAACTGGATTAAGACTATATCTGTCTAAATCCTAATTAATACAGAGATATTGTGTAGGACTACAGTCCCCAACCCCTTGCCGCAGACCTGTACTCCTCCATGGCCCATTAGGAACGAGGCCACACAGCAGGAGGTGAGCAACAGGCAAGGGAGCAAAGCTTTTTCTGTATTTACAGCCACTCCCCATCACTGGAATCGCCTTTGAGCTCTGCCTCCTGTCAGATCAGCTGGAGCATCAGAATCTCATAGGAGCATAAACCCTACTGTAAACCATGCATGCAAGGGATCTAGGTTGTGGCTCCTTATGAGAATCTAATGCCTGATGATCTGAGGTGGACTGAGGCGGTGATGCTACCACTGGGGAGCAGCCACAAATAAAGATCATCATTAGCAGAGAGGTTTGACTGCACGACAAATGTAATGTGCTTGAATCATCCTGAAACCAGCCTCCTCCCCACCACCCCCCAGTCTGTGGAAAAATTGTCTTCCATGAAATCAGTCCCTGGTGCCAAAAAGGTTGGGGACCACTGGTGTAGGATATGTGGTCACAGAAGTTTGAATGGAGATTTAGGAAAATCTTTTACCTTTCTAGGTCTTATCTACAGTAAGTAAAAAAAGTCTCTGCCCTCTCATACTGGAGGCTGCTATGGGGTTGAGTTTGGGTGTTTTACTTTTAGTGGAGACCTGAAATTAGCAAGTCATTTGCTTTATACTCAACATAGAGAGTCATCATATCTTTTCTGGAAGATAATTTATAGGCCCAAAACACATTTCCCGCAGGTTTCTCATAGCCTTGCAAAAGTATTTCTCATCCTCAACAGGATAACAGTTTCAGAAAAGATGAGGTGATGTGGTCAGTGGAGGAGGGACCTTTGTCACTCTAGGCACCAACAGCTCCAGCTCATGGGGAGAAAAGCCCTTGCGGACATAAAACCGCTCAATATCCAGGTGGATGAGGGCTAGCATTCTTGACCACACTACATCTCTGACTGTTGTCCTCAACTCAAATTATTTTATAGCAAAATAGAAAAACAGAAATTTTAAAGCCATCATTGGCCACAAAATTATAACTAAATATGTGACAATTTGATGTTCTTTAGTCCTCTGCTGATGGTGTGGCCTTCAGCACTCCTGATACCTCATGGGCCCTGACTGCCTTCCCTCCACAAAACCCATGCATTTGGTCCATGCATTTCTACACACAGCTATTGCCATGTTATTGTGTACTTGTGTATCTGGTTTTTTGTTTTTCTTTTTTTAAATATAGGATTTGTCTCTTTAGATGGATTTTAAACTCTTTGAATTCACAGAGGTCATAAAATCTTCCATTTAAATCCCTCTCTGTATGTTCTATGTAGTGTTGGACACACAGTATTATATAATAAATTGTTGTTGAACTTACTAGTCTTATAACAAACTCTTTGTGGACAGGGGCACATGTGTGTCATGTACACATCTATAGAGATAGATGATCAAGAAAGAAACAAACATGATATTATCTCTCACTCCAGCCATCTCACTGTTTCCACGGTCAACCTCTCTCTACGTCTTGTGGGTCTCATATTTTCCTCCCTTCTCCATTCCCTTCGCCATGTGCCTGTTTCAGTTCTCAGATGAAGAATCTTTAAAACTTCTCACTCACCTCCACTTCTAATCCGTGAAAGAACCTGCGTGGTTATGGTGGGGAAGTCTCTTGACCTCTAGAAGCCTCAGCTTCCTGATCTTCAAAATGGGATAATAACATTACAATATTGCATGGAGGTAATGTCAGTAAATGTAGTGGTTGTAGTATTTGAATTGAAAGTGCCTTAGAATAAAGATAGCTGTGTGTCTTATGTGATCCCACAATACCACGCATGGTGTTGGCACCTAACAACCACCATTGGCTGGCCCACAGAACAATCAAAATGATAGTTTATTTTTTCCTGAAGGCATACCCCAATGACACCAATTCCTTCACCACTGCTACTTTGCAGATAGGTTTGTTCCTTGGTTTTCAAATTCAGAAGAATCAGTTGGTTCCCAGCTATGTACAGTGCAGTATTGCTGTCCAGAAGTTGTAGGTTGGCCCGCTTTCTGCAGTCATAACCGAAAGAATGCCTGAGGGAAAGTTGCTAAGGAAAACAAGTGGAAAAAAAAAAACCAACCATCCTAGGGATTGGAAAAGTGATAAAATAAATACATTTTTTAAAATTCATACTTTTAGAGATTTGAGGTTGAAGTAGTTGAATTTTACCATGAAATTCATACATTTTCTGTGTATTACTAACAATTTTGTTTTTAAACTAGGTTAAAATCCTCATACTCTGATTTAGTTAATATTTTAATTTTCCTAGGGAAATCCTGAAAGCACAATGTTCTTGTAGTAATAAATAAGGTTAAGCCTTCTATTTGGGTATCATAAAGAGTACAGTTGTCACCTAAATAATTTCATTTTCCTCCTTCCCACTAAAACTAAAATCGCATTGTATAATGTGGGAAAATTCATCATCTTTGGATTCATAATGGCTGTTAAGTTTATTGACTGACCATAGTAAAAATATATAGGCCTCTTCTTTGACATTGAAAGACAAGATGTTTAAAATTCTGACATGTTTGTAAAATATTAAAATACCATTTAATAACATCTACTATAATAAAGTCACATAAATATAATTGAAATTTAATTCGTATAAATTATGAAAATTGACTAAGTAATATATAATATAGAAGTATATACAGTATATATATACTATACAATATACAGTATATATATACTATATAATATATAGTATATAAATATACATGTAGTTTATAGACTAACATTTCTTTTCTGAGTTTGTTAATATACATATGCATGTGTAGGCAAGTGTGTGTATATGTGTGTTATAGAGTGAAACTGCACTAATTCAAAATAGAGCTAAAAAAAGTCTAAATTATATAAACACCCTTTAAATGTACATTATTTAGTCAAGTTCAAATTAATATACATAAGATATAAATGTAATAAATAAGTTGAAGAGATCCATCTATGAAAAAAATTAGAGCTGGCAAAAGAAATACATAGTACATCTCAGGCAGACAGATTTTTTGTTTACAAGAATTTGTTGCTGAATTCTAAAGGTGAAGTATCACTGAAGAACTTTTTATTTCCCGAGCCCTTGTTTAAAAAGCAAGTTCTGATTTTAGAGGACTCTACTTACTTATAAGTAAAAATTTTCAGAGAAAGAAATTATGTGAAACTTTTAACAAGAAGAAAATGTAGAATGTAAAAAAGAAGAGATATTTAAATTAATGCAATTTGAATTGTGAAATACAAACAAATTATCACCAACTATACCTAGCCTATCTCATTACCTAATAGTTAAACTGAAAGAGAGAGAGAAAGCATTTCGGGGTATTTGATCTGTTCAAGAAAAAGGAATTTTATAAATTTAATAAAGAGAAAAATGCCTAAAATTGAATCTTATATAGAAATGTGAATAAATATGTGATCCAAAGATCTAAATTAAGCAATTCAGGCCTCGAGAAGAATATCTGGGGCCTCCTGAGCCACAGGACAAAGTGTTGGATCTAGAAAAAGATCTCCTTATCTTTACAGAGCCTGCATGGGGCAGAAGTTTTGCCTACCCTCTTTTTCCTTTTCTTCGAAGCAGTGCTTGGACCTTTCCTTCTTACTTCTTCCCTTTCTTTTTCTCTTCCCAGGTGCAGATATAATACTTCAGAAGGCTAAAAGTGTGTGTCAGTAACTATGAGAGTAAAAGTAGGTTATCATGTCTTCACTAACTTGGATGAAAGTTAGGAATCAGAGATATTCTCATTTATCTAACATCATCATCTCGAATTTCAGGGGAAAATTCCCTCTTACATGCTACTGCTCTGATCAAAGGCCCTTTCAAACCCAGAATTTCTGAGATTTGTAGCTTCTCAAATCCTCCCTGTCTAAATTACAACCCACTTGAGGGCAGACTGATTCTTGCTATCTTTATTTCCCACAATGCCTATCACACAGTGTCTTGAGCCTATTAGGTATTCAGTAAATGTCTGTTTAATTAATTAATTAATAACTATAATAGAATCCAATTCTTTCTTTCCAACCCCAGAGGACAGCGGCAATTTAGCAGAGTTTCGGAAATGTATTTTGATCTATCTTCAACTTTCTTTTGTCTCGTCTCACCCTCTCTTCTGCCTTGCCTCTTCTTAACTTTCTGCCAGAGGCTCAGGGCCTTCGACGTTTATTCATGCCCATCTAGGGCCTCTGCTTTAAAATTATTTAAACACTGTGTTAAGTTCTATTTATTGTCTCTTATAAGTTATGCCATAGCTTATGTGATATTTTATAAGTGGTACATTTCTTGCTAAAATAAATGGATTTAGAAGATGCAAGTTTTAAAACTGAAATAGAATCAATATAATTATTAAAAGGTTAAGTAAAAGAGTACTTAGAGGATTTAGGGGATACACGACAACTGACTACTTAGAATTTCTTACAACATATAGAGATTATATTTGTTCCATCTCCAGAGAGTAGAACTAAGTCCAATGGGGGCCCTCCCAGAGAAGGCAGATTTTGATTCAAAGCCTCAAAGAGCTCTCTAATAATATAAGCTGTCCAAAAATGGGATAAACTACTTTGTGATTTCCATGATGTTGAAAGTGTTCAAGAAAAGGCTATATAGCTTATATAGCTACTAGTCCAGAATGAGTAGAGAATATTCATACATTGGAATAAAAGTTGAGGTCCTTCTGACTTTGCTGTTTAGAGTCCAGGCATGTCTCTCTAAAAAAGACCCTCCCATCCTGGAGCAGTGGGTTCCCAGTGCTGGGGGCTGAGAGAAGGAAGCAGGTGTAAAACCACCTGGGAAGCTTCATCACGGTACATATGCCCAAGCCCTTCTCCACACGGAAATAGCACAGTAGGTTCAGGAAGCTATCAGAGCATTGTGCACTTCAGGAAAAGCTTCCAGGTGACTCTGATATACCACCCCTACCACTCATTTGAAAAAAAAAATAGACTAAAAGAAAGCAAGCAAACAGCATTACTTTTGTCGGAAACTTGTCCAAAGACTAAAAAAAAAGAAAAAAAAACAAAAGCCAGAAAATATCATTTCTCTTTATTGCTATTTGGCATCAAACAAAAGCTTAGTTTAAATTAAGATCATACATTTCTATCTCAAATTCTCTAAGGGCCAATCTTCTTAGAATTACCCACGACAGAGCTTGGCAGATTTTTTCTGCCAAGGACAGGTAGTAAATATTGCAGGCCTTGTAGGCCAGATGGTCTCTGTCACAGCTACTTAACTCTGCCCTTGTAGTGTGATGGCAGTAATAGATAAAATGTAAACAGATGAATGCGGCTGTGCTGCAGGATAACTTTATCTCCAAAAACAGGTGGGAGGGCAGATTTGGCCCATGGGGTGTAGTTTGCCACGCTCTTACCTAAGAAACTAGAATGCCCAAATTATACATATTTAGCTAGAGCGGATACACAAGTGTGAGAAGATCCAGTGGTATGTTCGAATCTGGAGTCACAAAAGGCATTGAAGCAAGCTCCATATAATCATAGTAGAAGCTCTCTGATATTTTCTTCTTAACTTCCTCTGCTGCTTCTTCTGCAGCTGGGGCAGGGGTTTCCTGAGATACTAAGAAATTAGAATATTTTAACTAAGAAGAGTGTCTGGTGAATCCAAAATTGTATTTCCCAAAGACAGGAGAAATGTACATAGCCTGCAATACTCCAGCAGTAAGTACCACTACTGGCCTGAGCACTGGATGCCACCCACCAATAAGCATGGGAGGAAGGACCGACATGCCTGTCAGGGGGGATGCTGACATCTGTCCATGGCTGTAACAGTCTCAAAGAGCAACTCCCAATCAGTTCCAAGGGAGAGCTGGAGAACTCTCACTAATCTGGGGTAGAGCACTCCTCAGGCCTCTCAAAACCCAGAAGACTGAGTCTGAGAGTTCTACACAATGGAATGTATAACTCCAGGGCTCCTAAACTACCCTACCAAAATATGGGCAACATTTTTCCTTTTATCATTCCCACATATCCACATCCTGCAAATGTCTCTTTCTATGGATTTGAAAACATTCAATTTATCTGGGCTATTTATCTTTAAAACAGTAGCAATTACTGACAGAAAACTAATAATACTTACATCTAGTGATTTCCAAGTCATCATCTTGAAATGAACTTGAACTTCCTTCCAAACCTTCCACATCTGTGTCTTCTTCCTCTAAATATGATTCTTCTCCTTCAGTAAATGTTTCCTCTGTGGTATCTTCTTTCATAAGAGCTATTAAAAATAATTTGTTTTAATAATTTCTAAATTTTGAATTAAGCATTTTCTTATTCTCAGAGTAGCTATAAAACTTCCAATTTGCTTGTTGCTAAATTTAGTCAATTTTCATACATACTCAAAAATTTCTAGAAGAATCATTTTATTTGGTCAGTCTGGTAACTTTGCAAAATGAAAAATTGTTTTCTGTGAGTTAATCTCCATTTTCAGTTCATTTCCAGTCTATTTCCCATCACTGCTTACTTACAGGGAAGTAAAAGATAAAAGAAGAGAGAGATTACTATGCCACTTTCATAATTTCAATTCAATTTGATTCTACCAACTTTTATAGAGGACCAGTTATGTTAAAGGCAAATAATGCTTATTGAAGAATAACCTTCTCTGAGTATGATCATTTCCCTTAGAAGTGATATCCCAGGAATAAATTAGAAAATGAGCTCCAGGACAATGTAGGCAGGAAAGAGAATTGGAATGGGAATAGAATGGCCTCAGGTATAAGCCAACATTCAAATCAAGTCCAAACTTGGGTATGGTTAAGATATACAATGTTGAACAGGTGAAAGGGCTTTCGAAAGAATAAGGAAAAAAATGGCAAGTGTATTACTAGGTACCAGAGCTATTAATACCTAGTAGATATGAGATGAGACTAAAAGATTAGGAAAAAGGCCCAAGATTTATATGATTGAAACAGAAAAGCTGGGCCAAACCAATTAGCTGAACAACAGGACAGAGTTCCTTAGGATTCCTATATTTGGATGAAGAGAAAGTAATCCTAGGTACCTAAATGGGCAAAACACATAATAGGGCCCTGGGGAACTACTCTCCAATAATACCTTAGCTCTTCCTTATATAAAGACATGGTAAAGATATAGATGATCTGAACACCACCATCAACTTCCCTGATCTGATATTTATAAAACACTACACCTACCAATACAGAGTACACATTCAAGCTCATCTGAGTCATTTAACAAGACAGATCACTTGCTGGAACATAAGACCAATTTCAATGAATTTAAAATGATTTAAATCACATAGAATGTGTATGTTCTCTGATCACAACAGAAGTAAATTAAAAGTCAAAAACAGTAAGATACTTGGAGAAAACCTCCAAATATTTGGAAATTAAATAATATAATAAAAAATAATGTATGGGTCAAGGAGAAATCAACAAAGAAAATTAGAAAATACTTCAAATTAAATCACAATGAAAACACAACATGTTAAAAGTTGTGGGCTGCAGCTAAGGCAGTGCTTAGAGGGAAATTTATAGTATTTTATATATATATATATATAAAAAAGAAGAACAGACAAAAAAATCAATGACCTACAGTTTCACCTCAAGAAACTAGAAAAAGAAATCCAAAGAACACCCAAAGTAAATAGAAGGAAGTAAATAATAAAAAACAATAAATAATAAAGATAACAAAAATAAGAGCAAGACTCAATGAGATAAAAAGCCAGCAAACAACAGAGAAAATTAGCAAAGGCAAAATCTTATTCTTTCAAAAGATCAACACTATTGATAAACTCTTAGTTAGACCATTCAAGAAATAAAAGAGGCTGGGCATGGTGACTCATGTCTGTAATCCTAGCACTCTGGGAGGCAGAGGAGGGTGAATCGTTTGAGCTCAGGTATTTGAGACCAGCCTGTGCAAGAGGGAGACCACGTCTTTACTAAAAATAGAAAGAAATTACTTGGACAACTAAAAATCTATATAGAAAAAATTAGCCGGGCACGGTGGTGCATGTCTGCAGTCCCAGCTACTCGGGAGGCTGAGGCAGAAGGATCGCTTGAGCCCAGGAGTTTGAGGTTGCTGTGAGCTAGGCTGACGCCACGGCACTCTAGCCCAGGCAACAGAGTGAGACTCTGTCTCAAAAA